>JABCMI010000086.1:0-119358 GCA_026261945.1 Hirschfeldia incana | reverse complement strand
ACAAACTGGATGATTTGTTTCCAAGCATGTAGAACTTTCACATGTACGAACCATGTGTTTTTCCATGGTTTCAAGTCCTCCACGCGGCCACATCCGTCTCATCAAGACCTCTGGATGGTTGAATCTTCATTTTATTAGCCATTCTTTTGTTTCTTGGTTTGTTCGAAGGTGTGGGTTTGAATGAGAATAGGGTGATGAGTATTTATAGAATATTAGATTTAAAGAGAGGTGCTTAGGTTTTAGTTGAAACTTGGAAAGAAAGTTGGGGATCATCACTTTATTATCGGAGATTCGAACATAAGTTAGGATTTGTATTTGGAAAATCCGATTTAAATCACGAAATCTTATATCTATATACTGTCACTAGCATTTATAATTAAGAATATTCATGGAATTGTTTTGATCCCTTTCCGAAAATATGTGAGATCAAACATATGTGCGATCTATAATTTAAATCACGAAATCTTGTTTCCGAAAATATGTGCGAAGAATGGAAAATATTGAATAGAATATGCTAAGATGAATAGAATATGCTAAATACCAGCTAAGATGTCGATTTTGAAATTGAATTTCAGTTTCCATAAAACATTATATCGAAATGTAGGTGGATTCTTAAACATATATCGTAATTTCGTTAGGTGTGTACACATATATCTTGGGCCTGTGATTTTTTTTGGTAGTAAATGAGGAGCCATTTTTTGCAAATAGGTTAAAGATGTTAATGAAAAGCCATGATTTGCAAATATTTTTAGAACTTTCGGTAAATCGGCTGAAATTTCAGGGGCAGGTTCACAAACTGTCATATGCTTTAATAGTATAGATAAAACTAAACAGATTTTTAAAATTGAAAACCCAAAGCAGAACTAGGGTTAGAAAACATATAAAAAATTAATACCACGTCCTGAAAAGGATAAAGATACGCTGCACCAAATGTTTGTTACATAAAACAATAAGGAAAGACATACAGACAACTATGAGTCAAGAGGAGGAGATTTTTCGCTGTAGAATCGAGCAAGAACCTTACTCTCAAGAACCGCTAAAGCTTTCTGGAGAGTTTATACATATGGGTGTTTTGTATTGAGCTGTCGAACCACCTTGGGAGGTGAAATATTCCATGAGAGAATCAAATGTTCCTTGCTGCACCACTCTTATCTCTATAGCTCCAATTAGTCCATCTTTACTCCTGATTCTCCTATAAAGAGCACCAAATGATTCCTCTAATACAAAGCAACATTCCGTAAATACCTTTTATCAGGTTCAACATCTTTTACGCCTTTAGCTTTGAGTTCCCAGTAGAAAACATAGTGACCTGGAAAAGTGGAGATATCAGTATAACACGTGAAGCCTTTCAGCATTACATCTGAAGAAGACTCAAGAACAATACTCGCTCGAGTCAACGCCTTTAAAATTTCTTCTTCAGTCGTCATCTCTGCTTCGACACTTAAAACCATATTCTTTGTACGCACAAATCTAAATTGAGGTGTACTATGGTAAAACCCAACAACCTGTAGAACATCTCCGATCAGATATCTTGTTAAACCGAAAGAGTTAGTGACCACAGGTTCATAGTAACATCCTAGTTTGACGTTAACAAGATCAACAATGCTGGCTATGTCTCCTCTCTCATGATCAATAGGTAGGAACTCAAAGTAGGAGATGTTGGGCAAAAATGTGTAAGAAACATCTTGTGGTTTTCTTTGAGGATCCATGTTCATCCCAAACGTAGTTTCAGAACATCCATATATTGTGGAAACTTGGGGAAGTTTGTTGGAATAAAAATCCAATATTGGAATGTATTGAGCCATTTGTCCTGTAAAAATGGATTTGGGCCAAAGCTGTGTGATGATACCTTCCCATGACTTGTGGCTGCAAATTTGTTCAATCACATCCGCTAATTCAGGATTAGGCCCTCTGAGAATGACTGAAACAGAGTTTCTACAGTTAAGGTCAGTGATCCACTCGCTAACATGACCTGATCTGATATTACTACACAATTCCTTCCAATATTTTTCAAGAAAATTGATTGCTCGGACCAAAGTATAAGCAAAAGAAGCACGGACTTTCACAACTTTATCTCTCTGACATAGCCCACACAGAAGATGACAATACAAACTTTGGTTGTTATCTGGACACAAGATGACTTGGTCGGGGCTTGTGACCTCTAGACTTACATTTTGATGGCCGGTTTTTAAAATAGTCACTCACTAGAAAGATTGTAGATACTGTAGAAATGGGTAGGCCGGAGAGGGTTGTGGATTCTTTTTTATGTAATGAAACTCAATTGATTTTCCTTGTTCGGCGCCGGTGTCTTTATTTTATGATTTAGTTTAAATTTTTTTTGTGCTAAGAACCTTTACTAATATGTTTAACATTTTCAAGTAATGTGAAATTTTAAATGTTAAATTTAAATTTTAAAATGTATAATTTTAATTACTAATTGTTTATTATTTTAATTTTTAATAGAGTTTAAATATTTCATATCTTTTCGGATCTTAAATATCCAACCCAAACTGAATTCACTATAAACCTAAAAATTACATGTATTTTGCAAGTGTTTTTGCTATATACATGAATCGATCTGGATCCAAACGATCCAAAGATTCAGATTAGACTAAAATTTTCTAAATACTTAGCTGCGTGTAAATATTTATAATCTAAAGGACTTAGACTAAAAAACCCGACCCAAACTGGATCCAAAGATCCGAACACTAAGACCTAAACGTAAGAGAGCGTAGAGCTAAAACCCGACCCACACAGATAAAGATTTTTCCTGTGATTTTAAAACCCGACCCAAACTGGATCCAAAGATCCGAACACTAAGACCTTAATCTTAGACAATTTTGTAAATTGATTCGATTATATTTCGGTGTCTTTATTTTATGATTTAGTTTAAATTTTTTTTGTGCTAAGAACCTTTACTAATATGTTTAACATTTTCAAGTAATGTGAAATTTTAAATGTTAAATTTAAATTTTAAAATGTATAATTTTAATTACTAATTGTTTATTATTTTAATTTTTAATAGAGTTTAAATATTTCATATCTTTTCGGATCTTAAATATCCAACCCAAACTGAATTCACTATAAACCTAAAAATTACATGTATTTTGCAAGTGTTTTTGCTATATACATGAATCGATCTGGATCCAAACGATCCAAAGATTCAGATTAGACTAAAATTTTCTAAATACTTAGCTGCGTGTAAATATTTATAATCTAAAGGACTTAGACTAAAAAACCCGACCCAAACTGGATCCAAAGATCCGAACACTAAGACCTAAACGTAAGAGAGCGTAGAGCTAAAACCCGACCCACACAGGTAAAGATTTTTCCTGTGATTTTAAAACCCGACCCAAACTGGATCCAAAGATCCGAACACTAAGACCTTAATCTTAGACAATTTTGTAAATTGATTCGATTATATTTCGGTGTCTTTATTTTATGATTTAGTTTAAATTTTTTTTGTGCTAAGAACCTTTACTAATATGTTTAACATTTTCAAGTAATGTGAAATTTTAAATGTTAAATTTAAATTTTAAAATGTATAATTTTAATTACTAATTGTTTATTATTTTAATTTTTAATAGAGTTTAAATATTTCATATCTTTTCGGATCTTAAATATCCAACCCAAACTGAATTCACTATAAACCTAAAAATTACATGTATTTTGCAAGTGTTTTTGCTATATACATGAATCGATCTGGATCCAAACGATCCAAAGATTCAGATTAGACTAAAATTTTCTAAATACTTAGCTGCGTGTAAATATTTATAATCTAAAGGACTTAGACTAAAAAACCCGACCCAAACTGGATCCAAAGATCCGAACACTAAGACCTAAACGTAAGAGAGCGTAGAGCTAAAACCCGACCCACACAGGTAAAGATTTTTCCTGTGATTTTAAAACCCGACCCAAACTGGATCCAAAGATCCGAACACTAAGACCTTAATCTTAGACAATTTTGTAAATTGATTCGATTATATTTGTATATATATATGACTGTACCGATTAATACGCATGTGGCACTCTCACTCTCAAATACATTAATTTATTTGCAGATATGGGAACATGTTAATATTAGATTTAAACAAAATTTAGGTTCATCTTCTAGGTGGATGAACCTTTAAATTTACTACACATCTTATCACTTATCATTTTGCCATGTAATATTCATGTAAAAAGAAATAAAATTAAATAAAAAAAATGGAAACAGATGAAAAAACGCCATTGTCGTTAATAAGGAAGAGGACGAGTGTTTTGTTGACGCCGTCCCTCGGCTCCGTCTTCGTCTCCTTCAAAAAAATAATAGAAAGCTTTGTTTGTTAGGTTGAAGTCTGCAATTCTATGCTTTCAAATCCACTTTCGATTTCACCTTCTCAAAAACACTTTGTAAACTGTGCCAAATCCACATTCTCCAACTTCATTCTTGATTGAGAATTGACTTGTGGCATCTTGTAACTTAGTGAAATCGAATCTCATGCAATCTGCGCTAATTTCTTCATGTGTAAGTCACAGCAGATATGAAAAAAAGAGACGGCAAGGCAGAACACATTGAATAACAGAATGCTAATAAAGAAAAATAAACCAAACGGAGGAAACAGAGAACAAGAATAATATCATCTCTTCTTAACTTACCTTCAAGGTTTCGTTCTTAGTTATACTCCTCTTCCTAGATCTTAGGAAAATGACTAAGAATATGATAAATAAGACACCAGCAGCAGCTAAAACAGCAGCAAAGATCAAAGCTTTTGGTACATCTCTTCTTTTTAACCCTTGAGAAAGACAAAAAATCAGAATGCTTTCCGCTGTTACGTAAAATGATTAAATTTTCTTTACTGTAACAAACTCCCATCTCCTCATTTGGTATACTCCAACACATGCTCAACAGTCTGATTTTAAATGCTAGATCTCAAATTCATAACAAGTGACATACCTTGTGCGACGCTTCTCGTCTCATTCCCCGGGGTAGCAGGCATGAGCTTGGCTCATTAGTGATGTCCATTGGATTTAGAATCTCCATGGAGTATAAAAGCATGTACAACGCTGTATTTAACAGAATCCTTAGGCAAAATCCTTAATACTTTTTGATTAAATCTAATTAAAATAATGGAACCAAGCGAGGACAGCCTAGTGGTACTTGAGGGAGCTTCGGTCCCAATACGGACCTGGGTTCGAATTCCGTTGGCCACTGGAGAATTAATATTTTGGCATCGCCAGAGACAGGCCGATAATGTAGGCTGCAAACATGTGGCTAGTATGGATTCACTTCTGTTGGGGCCATTATATCTTTGTATAATTAAAAAAAAATTAAAATAATGGAGAAAGTTAAGAATTAATCTTTAACTTAGGATTAAAAAGGGGAAGTCCTTGAGGAGCTGGCATCCTCTCTTCTTCCCTCCCCCACCTCCATTCCATCGCCTCTCAATCATGTCGTTGTCGTCAAACCTCCATTCCCCTCCGGGTACAAGTCGAGAGACCTTCTTTCTGGCGATCGTTTCTCCTCCTTCCCTCACGGCTGCAAGCAGTGCGTTTGAGTTCTTGGTCAAGAGCATCGCTGGATCAACGGCGGAGATTCTATGCGGGTTGAAGAGAGGGGAAACCGTGGAGTTTAGTTCCGTGATGGGCAATGGTTTCGACATCGATCAAATTCATCCTCCAGAAGAATATCCCACAGTTCTGATTTTTGCCACTGGATCTGGAATTAGGTGAGTGGCTTTTGGATTGATAAAGTTACAGCCTTTTTACTTCAAGTTTGATCGCTTAAAGGTTTAAGTGCACAACGTTTTCAAAGTCTGCATCTTTTGATTTGGTTACTGATATTGCGCGTAGCTTGCTCGTATGATGCTTAGTTCAATTAGTTCAACCTATTCAGAGGTGCTTATGGGCCTTTTCTTATGCTGCTTTTAGGCTTGTGTTATGTGTCTGATATTGTAAAAAAAGGTCAACAATGACGGACCAATGCTCTGTCGATGGGATTCTTGAGTTTCTCAAGATAAATCGTTTCTCTAAAGCAGAGGAAGCTCTGCGTAATGAGCTCAACAGCAACCCTCGTTCTGACTTAAATGGGTTTCTTCAGAATCTTAACTTGGAGAAAAAAGATTCAAGTCAAGGCTCAAAACCAAAGCCTGCTCATTTGTTATATTTGCAGCTATAAAAGGAATCAAAACTAGCAAGAGACCAGAGGCAGTGGCTGTGTGATCTTAAAAGGTAAGGTTGAAAGTAAAGTTAGCTCTCCTTATGTTCGTTTATGATCAATCTCAAAATCAACCTTAATAAGTATGTTTCCTTTATCTAATCTTCCGAAGATAATTTTGCAGAGAAGCTTGAAACAAACCTGGGAACAAGGTTGCTTGCAGCTTAAACAAGTCCTGCGATGAAGCTGCTGAATGATCATTGCTTCAGGTGTTGTCCTCGCAGAACAAGCCTTACATCTCTGTCAACAAGTTATTGGTATTATTGTCAATGCTCTGATCTACTTTCATGCATGTGTCTGATGGTTATATGGCATAATAAGAGATCAATATATTAGATGAATTGTCACAGTTTGCTTTTGGCATTGATCTGCATAAAGATTATGTTTTGGATCAACTCTATTGTTAAGGATTCACCATTGGATATAACACCATTGGACTTAGTATTTTGATTAGGGTCCTTACCTATTCAAAAAAATAAAAAAATTATCATTCTATTGTTAAGGATTCTAATGGTGAGTAACACCATTGGAGTTGCTCTAAGCCACCATACAGTTAGGAGAAAATAATACACCTGTGACGTTTGAGCAAATTTGTTTTAATGGCACCGTTTGTGACTGTGCGGTGTGGCATTGGAACTTGTAATCTATTCTTAAAATATAGAGTTGCAAGTTCATGAGAACTCTATGATGCAGTGTTATGCAGCGTATCAACACATTCACCGCCATTGTTATGGCTTCCTTTTTACAGACTTTACTTATTACAAGTTGATATCACTCAAATTACCCTAATGAGTGAATTACTCTCATCAAAAGAGGTTCAATTTTAGTATTTAGGGATAGAATCCACAGAGACTCTAGGATTACACAATAGATTGTATAGTCTTTGAAATAAAGATAGATAAATATGTTTTAAAACAGTAAATTAAATGATGAGCAAAGTAGTTGCTCGATTGATTTGATTTGAGGTTGTTAACAGGAGGAAAGGTAGCTAGATTTAGGTATTATCTCAGGTATGACAAGTTTGCAAGTTAATTAGGGTTTTTATTATTCATAGTTCTGAACTCAAACTTTAGTTAAAATCAATTTGATTGCCTTCAACTGGATCTCGGATCATCAACTATCATTCGATGATCATGAGAAAATGTCGATCGATTATTCGATTGAATATCGATCGATGCACCTTTTCCAATATCGACCGATACAACGATAGTTGCGTCGATCGATATTGCTTCCAGCGAGCCTTAAGATCGGGTTTGATGGGTTCTCCAATCTGACTATGAACAACTCTCGTATGTTCTCAGTCAGATTAGAACATACTAGTTTAGTTTTCAGGAATTTGCTAAGTTCTCATTTATCCAAATTAATCCTAAGATCTAGGTCAAGGATGATTAATCCTAAACTAAGCATTAAGAACAACTAGATGACGAACTATATTTTAAACACCCTAATAGCAATTCATATTAGCAATACATAATCAACCTTATGAGAAACCTAAATCTAACAGCAAGATTACTCAAACATATTCATAAGAAACATCATGATGGTTTGAAATACTTTAATAGATAAAACAAAGAATAGAGTAAAGAAACAAAGAGAGTTCAAGATCTTCCCTCTCTCAAGGTGCTAAGATCTCTCTCTCCAATCCAAAGCTCTCTCTCTCTAATCTCCTCCAAAAACAAGCTTAGCAGCCAACAATGGCTTAGAAAACAGTAAAATAGGGTTTCTGGTCATCCAAGGGTATTATGGTAATTTGGGTTGCTTTAGGGCTTTTGGCAGTCATGAAACATAGTAATCTCACGTCCTGACATTCATATCGACCGATATGGGTGATTTCCCATCGATCGATATACATTCCTCTTCTCGACAGCCTTCTCTCTCGAGGCAGAATGACCACTCTTTAGTAAAATGGGCATAACTTCTGATCTAACCATCAGATTGGCCTCAAACCGGTGGCATTGTAAAGCTAACTCAAAGATCTATCTTGTGTCCAAATATCAGCTCAATCGAACCGTGGAAAGGTCTCCATCCATATCTAAACATCTGACGCGTCTGCGCGATTCTGCACTTAAAGGCTCCAAAAGACACCAAAAACACCATATTTCTCCAAGTCGTACCTGAACCTGTAAATACTCTAAATAGACCTTATTTCATAGTAAATATATGTAAAAACGCTTATATACCATGGGTAAAAGTGGGTCAAAATCATGGTATATCAACTCCCCCAGACTTACCCTTTTGCTTGTCCTCAAGCAAAACCAACAGGCAGTCTCTCTGAAAGAGGTTTGAAAACAGCAGGGACTCAAAAATATTTTAAAAACTTAGTCACCATCTCTCTAGTAGTGCAAACCAAATCATAGACATCCTAACATTAGAAGCACATTATACAATATCCTAGTATAGCAACCAAATTCGCCTAGTCAACAACTTAACAGATCTTGTCTGACAATCCCCTCTACTGATCTCATTTCTTAACATAAATAAAAGAGTAGGCTTTACCTTGGGAGTATCGATCACAAGATGCAAGGATTCTCAAACAAGTATCTGGACCTGTAGGTAAAAGTTAGTTCGCATCCTCTCTCCCTACTTATTTCTCTCTTAGTCAAAGTCTGCTTTCATTGCAGGATCATTGACCAAGATTGGACAGGCTTCCATGAATCAAAACTTAATGGTGGTTGCCACCAAGTCATGTTCACTTCTTTTTGACCTATATCCAATAATTCATATGAATCGAACCTTGATGATTGCCGCCACTAAATCCCGTTCGAATTCTTTTAGTTGGAATCCTTATGAAGCAAGCCTTAATGGTTGTAGCCACCAAGTCCTGTTCGGATTCCACCTAACTTAAAACCTATATATATATATATAATAATTTTTTTTTTTGGTTTACCTATATATCTAGGGTCGAAATAGAGAGAGAGAAGGTGATAAATCTACACAAGGCTTTACCTTCCAGACTTGTTTGAAGAATCTGATCCCATGTATACCAAGCCCCAAGACAAGCAAAGTTGAGCTCAATTAGGTTGGAGATCAGCTTTGGTTCCTTCAAACATTCTCAGCAAGTGCAAACATAATTGATAGGTTGATCCACTTTAGTATCTCTAGTACTTCTGCAGTCAGTAAATCTAAGACTGGTCTAAAGAGTGGTTAGATGACAAGTAATAAATTGAATTAGATCATCATCCCCTTCTTGACTCAATAAAAACTTTTTGAAAACATTTTAAATAAGACTCATAAAAGTAAATAAACGTTAGTAATCCCCCCAGACTTAAATTACATTGTCCTCAGTGTAACACAGTCGGTGGTAAGGTGAGAAATATAAATCATATGGATGTCCTCAGTTTAACACAGTCGGTGGTAAGGTGAGAAATATAAATCATATGGATTAAACTGAACAAATGGAATCAACATACCTGACTGAACTCGGGATCGATCGATGGAGTGGAGATAACATCAATCACTGCAAGTGGTTTACTGTCGAACGATATCGACTGGGTCTCGTCGGTCGATAGCATGCTAATCCATATACTTCGATCTATTGTGTTTGTTTTTTTTTTAATTAAAAGTAAAGCCAAATTAAAAATTATCTAATAGTGGGTTGCCTTCCACTCAGCGCTTATTTAAAGTCTTCTAGCTTGACTTTTCTATTCTTTACTCTAGGTGAAGTTAGGCATGGCTAACCCTAAAGGTTTAACATTTGGGGGTTTGACCCAATAATGTTTTACTCGTTGACCATTTACCGTGAATTCTTCTCATTTCTCGTTTATAAGGGTAATGGCTCCACTTGGTTGGACTGCAGTTACAGTAAAAGGTCCAGACCAACGAGATCGAAGTTTTCCAGGAAATAATGTCAAACGAGAGTTATATAGGAGAACTTGATCATTTGGGACGAAATGTCGAGAAATGATCTTTTTGTCATGATAAGCTTTTGTTCTCTCTTTATATAACTTTGAGTTCTCATAGGCAAGATGCCTTATCTCATCCAGCTCGTTAAGCTGGATAAGTCTCCTTTCTGCAGCCGGCTTTATGTCAAAATTTAACAGTTTAGTAGCCCATGTTGCTTTATGCTCTAGCTCGACTGGTAAGTGGCAAGATTTTCCGTAGAGCAAGTGAAATGGAGTGGTTCCAAGAGGAGTCTTAAAGGCGGTACGATAAGCCCATAGTGCATTATCTAATTTCTTAGACCAATCATTTCTTGTGGCTCCGACAGTCTTTTCCAAAATTTCTTTTATTTGTCTGTTAGAAACTTCGACTTGTCCACTCGTTTGCGGATGGTAGGGTGTCGCCACTCTATGGTGGACTCCGTTCTTTCTGAGTAGATTCTCAAAAATCTTATTGATGAAGTGAGTTCCACCATCGCTTATAACTACTCTACGAACTCCAAATCTTGGGAAAATGATGCTTTTGAAAAGTTTGACAACAACAGAAGCATCATTTGTTGGTGAAGCTATTGCTTCTACCCATTTAGAAACATAATCAACAGCAACCAAGATGTATTTGTTTCCGTAAGAAGAAGGGAACGGACCCATAAAATCTATCCCCCAGCAGTCAAAAACTTCTATTTCAAGTATGAATTTCTGTGGCATTTCATGTCTTTTACTGATTTTTCCTCTTCGTTGGCACCGATCACATTGTGCAATGTATGACTGAGCATTTCGAAACATGGTAGGCCACCAGAATCCGGCTTGTAGTATTTTGGAAACTGTTTTAAAGGTTGCAAAATGTCCAGCGTATTCTGATCCATGGCAGTGATAAATGATATCTGAAGTCTCAGTTTCAGCTACGCAGCGTCTAAATATGCCGTCGGCACATTGTTTGTAAAGGTAAGGTTCATCCCAATGATACCTCCTTACCTCTCTGAAAAATTTCTTTCTGTCGTAGCTCTTAAGTTCTTCAGGTTCTACATCTGCGGCTAGATAGTTTACTATGTCAGCATACCAAGGCCTATCTGAACTAGTCGCAGCCACCGCACACACCCCCAGACTTGAACTTCTACCAATGGGAGAACCCATATCAGTCTGCATAAGGTGGTGGGCAACCTTGATATCTATGTCAACTATCACTGTGTCTTTGTGTGCCTTAAGATGATGGTTGTCTAAAGTGTCGATCGATAACTTTCCTTGAGTATCGATCGATGCTTCCTCAGATGGAAGACACACATGACCAATTGATTATGAGTCCTCGCGATAGATGTTTTCTAAAGGTAGGAAATCATTGATGGGGACGTCATCTTCAATTCTGATTCGTGAAAGATGGTCAGCAACTCCATTTTCTACTCTCCTCTTATCCTTTATCTCGATGTCAAATTCTTGTAGAAGCAGGATCCATCTCAATAGCCTTGGTTTCGCATCTTTCTTCTTCATCAAGTATCTTAAGGCAGCATGGTCAGTGTGGACAACTATTTTCGAACCAACTAGGTAAGAACGAAACTTTTCAAAAGCGTAGACGACTGCTAGCAATTCCTTTTCTGTTGTTGCATAGTTTCGTTGTGCATTATCGAGAGTCTTACTAGCATAGTAAATTACATGTAATTTCTTATCCTTTCTCTGGCCAAGTACTGCGCCTACAGCGAAATCGCTTGCGTCGCACATTATTTCGAAGGGTAAACTCCAATCAGGGGCTTGGACGATAGGGGCAGTTACTAAAGCAGACTTGATCCCCTCAAAAGCTTTTAAACATTCTGGGGTAAAGTCGAATTTTACTTCTTTGCACAGAAGAGTTGTTAAGGGCCTAGCTATTTTGCTAAAGTCCTCTATGAATCGCCTGTAGAAACCAGCGTGCCCAAGAAAACTCCTCACGTCCTTTACGTTGGAAGGTGTCGGCAGACTGGTCATTACTTCGATTTTAGCTCGATCTACTTCTATACCGGCTGACGAGACCTTGTGCCCCAAAACAATTCCATCATTTACCATAAAATGGCACTTCTCCCAATTTAGGACAAGATTCTTCTCCTCACATCTTTCTAATACTTTGCACAAGTTGTTAAGGCAAGATGTAAAATCAGATCCATACACCGAGAAATCATCCATAAAAACTTCCATGAAATCCTCAATCATGTCTGTAAAGATAGACATCATACATCTCTGGAAGGTAGCAGGAGCATTACAAAGTCCAAAGGGCATCCTACGGTATGCGAAAGTACCATATGGACAAGTGAATGTGGTCTTTTCTTGGTCGTTTGGATGGATAGGAATTTGGAAAAATCCTGAGTACCCATCAAGAAAGCAGTAATACTCGTGGTGTGCAAGCCTTTCTAACATCTGATCTATGAAAGGTAGAGGAAAATGATTCTTTCTCGTAGCAGCATTGAGCTTCCTGTAATCTATGCACATCCTATGCCCAGTAATAGTCCTCATCGGGATAAGCTCATATTTTTCGTTCTTGACCACTGTAATACCTCCCTTCTTTGGTACTACATGGACTGGACTTACCCAATCGCTATCCGAAATTGGATAGATTATCCCTGCATCAAGTAATTTGATGATTTCTTTCTTTACGACTTCTTTCAGGTTTGGGTTCAGTCGTCTTTGATGTTCTATTGACGACTTAGATTCATCTTCCAGATGAATCTGGTGCATACAAAGGTCAGGGGAGATACCTGGAATATCATCCAAAGAGTATCCAAGTGCCTTCCTATGTTTACGAAGTTTGCTCAATAATAGATCAAGTTCACTATTAGTGAGGTTAGCGTTAACTATCACTGGATAGGAATTATCCAAAAGAAAAGCATATTTTAGCTCAGCAGGTAATGGCTTAAGTTCCACATTTGGTGCTTTTTCTTTTGTTAGATTTCCGACTGACGGAGGTCGTCGACCGATATCAGGTTTTAGGTATCGATCGATATCGATCTTTGATTCATCGCCGTCTTTGGCTTCGTCATTTGTGGTCGTATGACCAGTGTCTATGAGATGATCACATTCGTCTGCTCTGTTATCTATGCTGAATATTTCGTTTTTCGCAAGCATAAGCTCATTATCGGGATGATCGTCCGAAAATGATTCTTCCAGGAGGTCTTGAGTTAAATCCTCAATTTCGTCCATATATGAGGATGGTTTGTCAATTAGGGGAAGTGTGGCGATTTTTTCCATGTCAAATTGCATGTGGATGTCTCCTATTTTGAGATTGATTCGTCCCCCTTTGACATCAATAATGGCATTCGCAGTCGCAAGGAATGGCCTACCTAGTAGTATTGGATCTCTTGGTTCGTTCTTATAATGGAGAACGACGAAATCCGTTGGCACGGATAATCCGTTTATTTCTACAGGTACGTCTTCAAGTACTCCTTCCGGGATTCGTACAGAGCGATCCGCAAGAAGTAATTGGATGTTGGCTGGTGTAAATTCAGTGTAACCAAGAAATGTTGCAACTGAGTGCGGCATTAAATTTACACTAGAGCCTAGATCGCAGAGTGCTCTTGGGAAGAGCTGATCTCTAATTGTGCAACGAAGGACAAAACTTCCTGGGTCGGGTACTTTTTCAGGAGTTTCGCTCTGTATAATAGCGCTAACTTCCTCAGAGACCATCATTGTACTACGCTTACTTGCTGAAAGGTTTTTTGTTGTCAGCCCTTTGAATAATTGATTTATTGCAGGCGAAATTATGATGGCGTCTCTGAGTGGTATTTTTATCTCAACGTCCTCGAAATTTCGTCGACAGAGTTCCTGTTCTCTGTCGCGTTTGTTGTTCGTTTTGGGAGGGAAAGGAGGTTTTCTGCTGTATACCCGTTCTATGGTTGGCTCAGCGGGCTTCGATCTTTCTTCAGAACTAGTGGGTATCTGTCGATCGATGCTAGTTGTTGCAGATCGATCGATATCAATTGGTTCCGCTACACTCTCTTCATCCTCATCGATGTTGATCACCTCTGTCTCAGTGTCTTGATTATTGGCTTTCATTTCTTGAAACTGAGGTGATCTGTTTTTCAGGTAAGAGAGGAGCGCGGGGTTTAGGGTGGGTTTGGGAGTTTTTGTTCCTTGATTTACCGAGGTCTTGTGTGGTGCAGTGTTTGGAGTTAGTTGTTTCCCGCTTCTCAACACTGCAGCACTCATCTGGCGTCTCGGGTTTGCATCAGACATTTCAAGGTGATATCCTTTTTCCCTTCTGACAAATACATCGTCATGTGAAATTTGGCTATTTAATCTCTTAACACGGTGATTCAAAGTTTCAAACTTATCATGCAAATGAGCGTACATCGAATCAAGTTTTTTATCGAAATCCACACTCATCATCTGCGCGTTTTTCAGAATTGTCCCATCATAGATTCCTCTATGCTCTTTTGGGTCTTCGCTGCCCCGTAGCTTCTTATAGAGCATATGTCTCTCTGCTGGCCTGAAAGTTTCCCAGATAGCTGATCTTCATTGTGGTTCTTGGCCATCTTTTTCCTCTCAAGATCAGTCTTCTTGGCACTAGTGCTAGTCGCCACATTTTTAATGAGTCTCATAGCTTCTTCAGGGGTCCTGGTTTTGAAGTTTCCTTGACTCGCAGCGTCCAAAGCTGCTTGGTATGTCCAGTCGAGACCTCTAAAGAAGATATTAAGTAGTTGAATCTCGGAAAAACCATGATGTGGGCAGTCTCGTTGGTAGGCTTTGAATCTTAACCAAGAAGCTTTAAAAGGTTCTGTAGTGCCTTGAGAAAAATTATAAATTTTATTCCTAAATTCTTCGGTCCGTTCATCATCAAAGAAATTGTTGAGGAAAACGCGCTTGATATCATTCCAACAAGTCAAAGATCCTGGCTGCAGTTGTTTCAGCCAGTGAATCGCATCCCCAGCAAGAGAGTGTGGGAATAACTTGCAAAATAAGTAATCTTCAGAGACATCGTGCATCTTGATGTTAGACACAAGGTCTTCAAGTGCTTCAATATGGTTTATGGGATTTTCATGAGGAAGACCACGAAAAGGATGCTGACCTACTAGAGAGAAGTATCCAGGTTTCAGTTCAAAATCTTTCCTCTGAATTGCTGGTGAGCGGATCGCAGACCTGTTAGTGTAAAACTGATCAGGTCTGTTATAATCCCCAAGCGTTCGTTGGTTCTCCGACCCAGCATTCAAAACAACGGCAATCCCAACAGGAATTTCAGCCCTAGGTTTATGATTAATTTGATGCAATGCATTGCATACTCGTTTATCTAGGTATCCTAGAACTACTTTCCCATAATTGAAATTGGTAAGCAAAGACTTACCTGCTTCCGGCTGGTTGGCGTCGATCGATTTGTTTAGCTCATCGTCGATCGATTTTTGTTGATCTGCATCGATCGATTCCAGCATGAAAGTATCGATCGATTTGTCCGTCGATTCGTCGCTCGATGTCCTGGTCATCTTATCGAGCGATGCTCGGCCGAACTTGTGTTCCTCTTCTTAAGTTCATGTGTCAGTAAGGAAAGAAGAAAAACTTTTTAAATAAACAGTAAATAAAATCTAGACTATATTCTAAACTTAATCTAATGGCAATAAGAAAGAGTCCCCGGCAACGGCGCCAAATTTGATATCACTCAAATTACCCTAAGGAATGAATTACTCTCATCAAAAGAGGTTCAATTTTAGTATTTAGGGATCGAATCCACAGAGACTCTAGGATCACACAATAGATTGTATAGTCTTTGAAATAAAGCTAGATAAATAGGTTTTAAAACAGTAAATTAAATGATGAGCAAAGTAGTTGCTCGATTGATTTGATTTGAGGTTGTTAACAGGAGAAAAGGTAGCTAGATTTAGGTATTATCTCAGGTATGACAAGTTTGCAAGTTAATTAAGGTTTTTATTATTCATAGTTCTGAACTCAAACTTTAGTTAAAATCAATTAGATTGCCTTCAACTGGATCTCGGATCATCAACTATCGTTCGATGATCATGAGAAAATGTCGATCGATTATTCGATTGAATATCGATCGATGCACCTTTTCTAATATCGACCGATACAACGATAGTTGCGTCGATCGATATTGCTTCCAGCGAGCCTTAAGATCGGGTTTGATGGGTTCTCCAATCTGACTATGAACAACTCTCGTATGTTCTCAGTCAGATTAGAACATACTAGTCTAGTTTTCAGGAATTTGCTAAGTTCTCACTTATCCAAATTAATCCTAAGATCTAGGTCAAGGATGATTAATCCTAAACTAAGCATTAAGAACAACTAGATGAAGAACTATATTTTAAACACCCTAATAGCAATTCATATTAGCAATACATAATCAACCTTATGAGAAACCTAAATCTAACAGCAAGATTACTCAAACATATTCATAAGAAACATCATGGTGGTTTGAAATACTTTAATAGATAAAACAAAGAATAGAGTAAATAAACAAAGAGAGTTCAAGATCTTCCCTCTCTCAAGGTGCTAAGATCTCTCTCTCCAATCCAAAGCTCTCTCTCTCTAATCTCCCTAATCTCCTCCAAAAACAAGCTTAGCAGCCAACAATGGCTTAGAAAACAGTAAAATAGGGTTTCTGGTCGTCCAAAGGTATTATGGTAATTTGGGTTACTTTAGGGCTTTTGGCAGTCATGAAACATAGTAATCCCACGTCCTGACATTCATATCGACCGATATGGGTGATTTCCCATCGATCGATATACATTCCTCTTCTCGACAGCCTTCTCTCGCGAGGCAGACTGACCACTCTTCAGTAAAACGGGCATAACTTCTGATCTAACCGTCATATTGACCTCAAACCGGTGGCATTGGAAAGCTAACTCAAAGATCTATCTTGTGTCCAAATATCAGCTCAATCGCACCGTGGAAAGGTCTCCATCCATATCTAAATATCTGACGCGTCAGCGCGATTCTGCACTTAAAGGCTCCAAAAGACACCAAAAACACCATATTTCTCCAAGTCGTACCTGAACCTGTAAATACTCTAAATATACCTTATTTCATAGTAAATATATGTAAAAACGCTTATATACCATGGGTAAAAGTGGGTCAAAATCATGGTATATCACAAGTCATCGATGTTTTTCCTTTTTATTGTTAGGATTTGATAAAAGTTAAGTTTCCTTTTTCATTTAGGTTTAGCTTTCAATCGTTTAGTATAAATAAGAGGCCTAGGTTTGTGTAATGAGACACTTTTGGATTTTGATTAATAAAACTTTGAAGGTCTTTAAGAGTTCTAACAAACACTACGAAGAGTATTCGCGCTCTTTAAAAGTTCTAACGAACACTGCGAAGAGTATTCGCCACCATTGTCATCTTCTTCAAGCTACCTTAAGCTCTAAGTTATCTATATAGCTTCCGCCTCTCTATCAGTTGGTATCAGAATCAGCACGTTCTGGGATTTCTTCTTTCGTTATCATGGCAAAGAAAACGGCAGAAGGAACGGTGAACATAACCGACTTACGAGACCTGCTCGTCGAGATGCAAACGACGAACCAAGCATCCATAAACCAGCAAACTGAGACATTCACCACAGCATTGGCGGCGGTAACAGATCGTCTCGAAGCCCTAACAGCAGCCTTGACGACTCGCTTGAACCCTCAAATCCAGCCGGTCGTTGATGCTCCTACCCAAGACGCACGATTTGGTCCTCTGCCCCCACTTCAACCTCAGCGACAACAACAGCAACCAAATCATCCACGACAACAACAACAACGTGTTCCGCCAGTTTGTTGATGACCGAGCTCGTAACTTATATGATGAAGAAGAAGATCATAGACGAGTTTTTTTATGGAGGACCTGAGACAGAGAGATGTCATACCCAATCGATGGGAGCAGGGTTTGAAGGTCGATATACCTGAATTCCATGGAGGCCTTAAAGGAGATGACCTCATTGATTGGTTGATAACCGTCGAAGAAATCATGGAGTTCAAACAAGTCCCACATAATCGTCGTCTCTCTCTCGTAGTTATGCATTTCTGTGGTCATGCAGCTACATGGTGGAAGCAACTAAAAACCACTCGGTCACGTACGGGTAAAGAACCTATTCACTCATGGGAGAAACTAACAAAACATATGCGTCAAACTCTCCTTCCACACAACTATGAACGTACCATGTACACCAAGCTACAGAACTTGCGTCAAGGCAACCGCACCGTCGACGAGTACGCAGAAGGATTTTCACTGCTATTGACTCGTAATGAAATCAATGACAGTCAAGTTCATCTCGTCTCTCGTTTTATCGGAGGCCTACGACCTCAACTACAATCATCTATGGCTCAATTCGACCCATCCACAATTGGTGAAGCTCATCGACGTGCCGCCTCTTTTGAACAACAATCTCGGTTGGGCAACTGGATTTCATCCTCCACATGACCACGTGCTCAAGACCTGACAGCCAGCACGACTCCTCCTACCGCTACAGCAGACGCTTCAACAACAGCCACAAAGCCTGCAACACAAGACGAGCAGCAACTTTTCCGTTTGATGCGACCTAGTACCGTACGTTGCTACGATTGTGGAGAACTCGGTCACAGGATAAATGCTTTTCCTCAGAACACACGATGGGGATTAGTAATAAATGATTTCGTCGATGAGCAGGATGTGTATGATTCTCAGGAGGAGAACGACCAGGTTGACGACTCCAACATCCACCATACATCGGGTGAGCAGGGACAACTCTTGCTTCTGCATCGGTCTTGTCTAGCACCACAACAACCAGATGATAAGTGGTTGAGAACAAATATCTTTCGCTCCACTTGTACTATTAAAGACTGCATCTGCAACTTCATAATTGATTCGGGTAGTTGTCGCAATGTCATCTCAGAAGAAGCAATCCATAAGCTTGGCACTCCCAGCGAACCTCACCCAGCACCTTATGCATTAGGCTGGTTGTCCGAGGGAGTCAATTTATGTATCACACGACGCGCCCTTCTGTCGCTTTCAGTTGGACCAATCTACAAAGATAGATTTTATTGTGATGTTGCATCGATGGACATTGGTCACCTCATCCTTGGGAGGCCTTGGGAGTATGATCGCAAAGTCATTCACGATGGAGCAAAAAATACTTACAGCTTCACATGGAACGGCCAACAGATTGTACTTCTCCCATCTCGTGAACCTGCACCTTCGGTTTCACTGTCTCCTCCGATAAACCAGTCGGCATCCGTTCCACTTCCCCAACGATCAACCACGATGCTTTGCTCTTATTCTACTTTCATCTCTGAGATGAGATTAGAGGGTCATGCATTTGCCAACATTTCAACCTCACCACCATCGACACTGTCGTCAACTCTAGCTCCATCCTTGAAGGGTGTGTTAGACGAGTTCGCCGATGTCTTTCCAGCAAACTTACCAGAAGAATTACCTCCGTTAAGGGACATACAACATCATATCGATCTTGTGCCGGGCGCTACTATCCCTAACAGGCCTCACTATCGTATGAGCCCAAGTGAGCACGAAGAACTGCGTCGCCAAGTAGAAGATCACTTACGTAAGGGACATATTAAAGAGAGTCTGAGTCCTTGTGCAGTCTCGGCTCTTTTGATTCCAAAAAAAAGATGGTACTGGCGTATGTGTGTGATACCCGCGCCATCAACAAAATAACAATTCGTTACAGGTTTCCAATTCCAAGACTAGACGACCTGTTGGATCAGATCGGTACAGCAAAATATTTTTCTAAAATCGATCTCAAGAGCGGTTATCATCAGATTCGTATTCATCCCGGTGATGAGTGGAAAACAGCTTTCAAGACGCGCGAAGGTCTCTTTGAATGGTTGGTCATGCCTTTTGGCTTGTCCAATGCTCCTAGCACCTTTATGAGGATTAATAATCAAGCTCTACGAGAATTTATAGATCGCTATCAAGACATTCACCGCCATTGTTATCAACACATTTTACGATGGGATTTTGTTTTGGGATTACCACGAACGCAGAAAGGTCATGATTTTATCTTCGTAGTAGTCGATCGCTTTGAGAAAATGGCACATTTTGTGGCATGTAAAAAGACTACAGGCGCTGTAAATGTGGCTGTTCTTTTCTTTCGTGAAATCTATCGCCTCCACGACTTACCTTCTTCAATAGTTTCTGATCGAGATACTCACTTTCTGAGCCATTTATGGCGCTCTCTCTGGAAGCTTTTGAGTACTTCCCTTGATATGAGTACTGCTTATCATCCTCAATCCGTTGGTCAAACCGAGGTTACCAATCGTTCTTTAGGTAACCTGCTACGCTGTCTTGTGGGCGATAATATTCGATCGTGGGATAGTAAGCTGGGACAAGCAGAGTTTTTCTCATAACCATGCTGTTAACCGCAGTCTGGGTTTCTCGCCTTTTAAGGTTGTGTATGGTATCATCTCGCGGGCTCCTCTCGATCTCTCTACTGTTCCTGACAAGACTCGTCATCATGGAAAAGCAGTTGATTTTGTTTCGGACATACAGGATATACACAAGCAAGCAAAGTCTAATCTCAAGGTTTCAACAACCAGGTATAAAGATGCAGCGGATAAGAAGCGTCGTGAGGTTCTCTTTGCCCTAGGTGATCTCGTTTGGGTTTATCTGACCAAGGAGCGGCTTCCATTGAAAGAATACAATAAGCTTAAATCCAAAAAAAGGACCAGTTGAAGTTTTAGAGTGTATCAATCCTAACGCCTATCGTGTTCGTCTTCAGCCTCATCTACGTACTTCGGACGTCTTCAATGTTAAACATCTCTCGCCATTTCATGGTGATAATGCGGCACTGGATTCGTGGACGAATCCTTTTCAGTCCGGGGGAACCTGTTGAAGCGTATTAACACATTCACCGCCATTGTTATGGCTTCCTTTTTACAGACTTTACTTAAGTTACAAGTCATCGATGTTTTTTCTTTTTATTGTTCGGATTTGATAAAAGTTAAGTTTCCTTTTTCATTTAGGTTTAGATTTCAATCGTTTAGTATAAATAAGAGGCCTAGGTTTGTGTAATGAGACACCTTTGGATTTTGATTAATAAAACTTTGAAGGTCTTTAAGAGTTCTAACGAATACTGCGAAGATTATCCGTGTCCTTTAAGAGTTCTAATAACACTGCGAAGAGTATTCGCCACCATTGTCATCTTCTTCAAGCTACCTTAAGCTCCAAGTTATCTATATAGCTTCCGCCTCTCTATCATAGTGTCATGATTTATGATGTAAAAAAGTCACGCTACAGACTTGTAATGTATTTTTAAAATATAGATTTGCAAATTCTTTGTTGTATTTCTTCTCCTTAATGGGGCATCTGATATGAAAATCAGTGACATAATCTCACCAGACCCAAGGTTTCCTTGTTTCACTACCCACCTTGAAAGCATAGAATTGCAGACTTCAACCTAATAAACAAAGTTTTCTATTATTTTTTTGAGAGAGACGAAGAAGGAGCCGATGGACGGTGTCAACAAAACACTTGTTCTCTTCCTTGTTAACGTCGACGGCTTCTATTCATCTGTTTCCATTTTCTTTTTAAATGGCAAAATTAATGGTGATAAGATGTGTGGTGAATTTAAGGGGAGTGTATTGAACTGAGAGTTTTAGTTGATTTGTATTAAAATGACAAATCCAATGTTATTGAAACATGAATTTTAAAAACTCATTTAAAATCCACTGCTATTGAACTTGACATTTCGTAAAGTACTCTGAAATCCACTATTATTGAAAATATTTTAAGTTGTGGAGTTTTAAAATTATTAGGTGATTTTAAGGTGTTTGGGTGGAGTTTCTTAGTTAAAAAAATTGAAACACAAATCTCATTGTTTTAAGTGATATTCTAGAGTGGTTTAACAAAAATCACATAAATCTCTGCAATTTATTGGAATCATCTAAAACTCTATTAAAAATCAAATCATCTCAAATTTTAATTTGAATACACCCCCCCCTAAAGATTCGTTCTAGGTGGTGGACTTAAATTTTGTTCTATTATATTTTGCGTGGTGATACCTCGATAAATTATTTATCATCTATTTAACAAATTACATCCATATATTTTAACTTTTATGGATCAGTTTTACTTGGATCAATCTAAGCAAGGGACATTTAGAGTACTTGTGGGTTTTCCAAATTCGTAAGGAAAAGCTGACTAATCCAATGTAGACACAGACACCAAGATTGAATTACCACAAGGTTTTTCTTTTCTGAAAAAGAGAATTACAACAAGGTGAGGACAGAAGAGTCGCACAAGTCGCTTATGTAAGTGTTCTGAAACACTTAAGAAGCAGTGGCGGACTCAGGAAATTTTTTTACCTGGGTCATAGTTCAACTTCATTTTAGACATAAGCCCAATTAAAGCAAAAAATGATTTAGAAACTAAAAAGAATGAAGTAAAAGGAGTAAATTCAGGGGTTTGAACTCGCGAGAAAGGGGGGTCAATGGACTGAATCTGTTACCAACTGACCGAGATCCATTACAACAATAAGCTTACAAACATAAAATTTATATTTAACCTGTTGCAGCTGCACCCCCTTTGTTGTACGTAGGTCCGCCTCTGTTAAGAAGTCATACATAAAAATCAATACCGAGAACAATTCACTAAAGAGAGAATCTCCAACCAATTTTTATTTTTTTTCCCTTTAAATCTAGGGAGAATTGCTAAAACTAACCTAAATATTGAAGTCAAATGCATTGGTGTACCCCAATTTCAGTCAAATGCAGAACCAACCTAAAGGAGAGATGAAAATACTATTATGTCCTTATGAGTAAACAAAAAAACGGAGTTGTATTTACGTTTTTATCCTTTTAGAAGTCTACATATTGAAGACTGAAGTCTACAAAGTTTTAGACGTCCAACGAAGTCTAACATGTAGACTTGATGTTTAGTCTACACTAAAATTTAATCTACTAAATTAATTTTAACATTGTATAAAAATAGTTATCGTGATAGATTTAAACTAATCATCAATATAATAGATAATATGAAGTAACTATATTAAAATTTTATATAATTGAACAATTTTAAGGAATATATTCTAACTTGATAACTATGTGTTAACAATGTTCATAGTTTAGAAACAAAAGGTTGTAACATGTTATCTCTCTTAGTGGTAGATTTTTAGGATTAGACTTTAGATTTTGATTTTTTTTTGTTTTATTGACTTAAATCTGCTTATTAATGTTTTGTAGTTTATATTTTGTGTAATTTTGATATTTGACACAGTAAATGAAACGTTTTGATTATCAAACAAACTATTTAGGGTTTGAGATTTGTGGTTTAGGGTTTCGTAGACCTATAATAAAGTCTATACATCTGTAGACGTCTTTATCAGTCTACTTTTTGTGTTTATCTTTAATTTTAAATTAAATGTTCCAAAATACTCAATTTGTGTTAAAAATTATAGGCAAAATTTAGTAAATTATATACTAAATTTACGAATTTTTAAAATAATTAAACAAGTTATTAAATATACTAAATTTTGAAAAAAAAATATAGGAAAAAAAATTGTTGTAGACTGACGAAGAACTCTACAAACAAAATTTAACTTAACCGGATTTAACTAAAATAATTTTAACCTAACCGAAGTAAACCAAACCTAACCGTTTAACCTAACCAGAAAAGTTACCCAGCATATAAAAACCCCTTTTCAAGCCAGTCGGGTAAAAAACCCTAATCCAAGCCGTTTGTCTCTCTGATGGCGATTTCCGGTGAGCTTGGATGTTTTCTTGTTTCCGCCGCTTAATCTCACTGTTGTTCCTCCTCTCCGTCGCTCAGGTAAAGCATTTCTCTCGGATTCTACCTCTCCATCGCTAAAAATTAACCTCCAACCTTGACCTTTACTTTGCCTTTTTCTTTTCCAGATCTGAGCCGGCGACTTCGCGACTTCCAAACGGTGCTTCTCATCCAAATATCTGCTTCCGGTCAGTCTCACGGACGGTACTTCATCTCTCTCTGACTTCCAAACTAGTTGACTTGTCTCAAAATGTTGTAACCTCTCTCTTAGATTGTTTACTAACTTTTTAGTTTCTTTTGTTTCAGATCTGTGTCGGCCAGTCTCAGATCCATTTCTCTTAGGGCGCACCTTCTCTAATCCATCTCTGCTTCCGGTCGTCTACTCTTAAGGTAGACATCATTGGCGCATGTAGACTTCATTTTTGAAATTGTAGACTTCTCTCGTAGACTACAAATTGAAATTGTAGACTTCATTTATGAAATTGTAGACTTCTCCCGTAGACTGCAAATTGAAATTGTAGACTTCTCTTGTAGACTTAATTTATGAAATTGTAGACTTCTCACGTAGACTTTGAACTGAAGTTGTAGATTTCTCTCGTAGACTTCTTTTTGAAGTTGTAGACTTCTCCCGTAGACTTCATTTCAAATTGTAGACTTCTTGAGTATGAGTTTAATCTCCTTTGTTTGTCTTTTTGTTGCAGATTTCAGAATGGATGACTTTGATTTCCCACCGAGGATGTATACTCTTGGGCAGGAACCTGTTCCGGGTAAAAGCATTGCGTACTACAGTGATAACAGCAAGCTCTTCCCTGCTCTTAAAGACGCACTCAAGGAAGATGAATGGGAGGAGCTCAAGAACTCCACAGTAGGAGTGTTCTTGAAGTTCCACGAATTGGATTTTGGATGGGCTTCAAGGTTGGTGCACTATATACTGAGTTTTCAGCTTGATGTCTCGCGGAAGTACGAGTTGTGGAGTCTAGTGGGTGTTCGGCCAGTGAGGTTTTCTCTGAATGAATTTGAAGCGATAAAAGGCCTGAACTGTGAGTATGTGAAGAATCTCGAGAATCCGCTGGTTGAGGTAACTGATGAGATGAGAGCATTTTGGGGGCGGATGGGAGTGCATTTCGACCGGGGACCGAGTATTGAGGAATTAACCACAGCGTGTCAGATGTGTGGAACATGGTCTCGAGATGATCGGTTGCGTTTAGGGTATCTAGCCATCTTCGTTGGCTTCATCCAAGCACCAAGAAGCTCCTCACCTTCATGTGCTAGCCTGGCTAGGTTGGTGATGGATCTTGATGCTTTTCAAGCTTATCCGTGGGGAAGGGTAGCGTTTAAATTCTTGATGGATACAGTGAAGGGAAAAGATTTGGCCAAGCCTTCCTATGCCTTGGAAGGGTTTGTTCAGGTGCTTCAAGTCTGGGTCTTTTGGTGTCTCCCTGAATTCGCAGCAGGATTTGGTGATCCTATAGAAGGTACTCCGACCCCACCTCTTCTTGCCTACGCTGGTACTAGAGGCAAGAGAAATCTGAAAGAAAATATTGTTAAACAGGTATGATTCATATGTTTTTTTTTCAACAACACAAATATTATTTTCTTCATATGGTTTTATACTAACAATATTATTTTCTTCTACAGACTAGGGTTAACAACTTTGTTGTGAATGAGCTCTCTGAAATGTTTCCTCTCTGGGATGGTGATCGGGAAGACAAAAAAGCTTATAATATAGTGAAGGCAATGTTTTCTTCACAGTGGGTGTGGAAAGAAAGTCATTGGCCTCTTGTTGGAACAAAATTGTGGACAAATGTGAAGGTGGAGATCCATCCAATGAAGACAGAGGCTGGTCAGATGGAGGAAAGCAAGAAGGCATTGCCCCCTTCTCCCACTGAGTCTGAGGGAGTATCACGCAAGAAGGCTCGTCAGTCCCCTGGCGTGGATGTGGAGTCCATGAAAGCAGAAATAGCTCTGTGGCTTACTGGCCTGACCTCTACCATAGTTGAGGGGCTGAGCAGATGTGAGAACACTCTGAAGACACAAACCGGCATGCTTGAGGGCCTTACTGCGAAGGTGGGACACCTTGAAAAGATTGTGCATGATGGTTGGAAGGAAGACCACAAAAATGCTGGTTCATCTGCTGATGGAGACAAGGCTAATAGAGACAAGGATAAGGAGGACAGCAGTGAAGAAAGCAGAGCTGAGGAAGCATCTCCTAAACCCGCCAGAATGACAACAAGAGCCAAAGCCAAAGACGCCCAAGCCACTGTGGTTAGTACCAAAACATCTCACAAACCACTCAGTCCCAAAAGAGGCAAAAAATCAGTGAAAAAGAAATAACTTGTTGCTCTTGAATTTGGAACCTTGGAATATTAGCTTGTTTGGTTTGTAAAACTTATGCATTTGACTCTTCTATTTTGTTTTGTACTGGATATTATGTATGTTTTTAATGGCTGTTATTTGAATGTTCTCTTTTGGTTATTAATGTGGGTTTTTTTACTGAAAACAAATGCAGAGTGATAATGCGAATGGAGACATAAGTGTTGTTGTAGTAGACAAAGATCAAACAGGCATTGATTTTGGTTCTGTGAAAAAACTGAAACAAGTTAAAAAAGTGAGAGCTGCTTGCATTGTGGCCCGTGCTAGGAGTGATAGGCAACGTAGGCTTGCTGCAACTCAGCAATCTCCTTTTGCTGGAAACAGCACAGCAAAGGTTATCATACCTAACCAGCGGTTACGAGGCCTGGGTTATAACCCATTTTCTGGTGTTGATAAACGAAAGCTCGCTGTTCTTATCGATTGGCTGAAACTTGTCCCGTAAGTCATCCAACCAAAGCTCTCTGCTCTTTATTTAAAGCTCTCTGCTCTTTATTTAAAGGACTTGGTAGTGTTTTAATTTCATGATTTGATTATTGACAGCAAATGGCGACAGAAGGTGGAAGGTTCTTCAAGTTTTTGGTTCTACAAACTATTAACTCCAACAAAATGGTTGAGTGACACGGTATGTAGCCTTCTCTTCTTTGTTGTAGCCTTCTCTTATTTGTAGAGTTTTCGTTTGATGTAGCCTGTCTCTCATTTTGAAATGAAAATTATGTAAATGCGGCACATGGATGCTGGAATTAATCTCTTAAGACTCCGATACACAAAGCACCCAGAATGGTTTAGGTCAGACAGAGTTTGCTTCCTGGATGCTACGTTATTTCAGATTTGGACATCAGGTTACTCAGAGTTTCTTGACTCTCCTGCCAGTCCTGACGGATCCGGTAAACTACTCCCTTCTGGGGCCTTAAACTACTACACTGGCGAGGAACCAGCATATTGCAGATCAGATAAGACATGGGCGCAGGAGATTGATGATATATATGCTCCATCATTTGTCAAGGGTGATCATTGGGTAGCTTGCTGGATATCAATTTTGAGGAGACACATAGTGATTTGGGATAGTTATGTTTCTTACGCTGAGGATTGCGAGATTGCCGAGCATGTTAAGCCTTTTGCACAGATGGTGCCGTACATGCTGCATATGATGTCTCGCGGTGAAGAGAGGGAGTTGTACACAGTGGATTTCACACATGAGCGGCTCTCAGCATCTGAGGTACCACAAAACCATCAGAGTGGGGACTGTGGAGTGTACTGCTTGAAGTATATAGAATGTCATGCATTTGGCGTGGCATTCTCACGTCATGACCTGTGTGATAAGAAAATGAAGACAATCAGGAGTCAATTGGCGAGTGAGATATTTGATGAGACCAGCATCAACGGCACAGAGAAACGTGTTTACAAGCATCTTGGTGTCTATGACTAAGGTAAGGTTGAAGTTTGGGTCGAATAGGAGGAAAGGATGAAGGTTTTTTGGTGACTTTCCTCATCGGATATATTCAGGTTGATATAGTGATTTGGTACCTGACTAATGTGAGGAAAGGATAAGATTTTTTGGTGACTTTCCTCAGCGGATATATGTAGGTTGATGTAGTAGGATTTGGTATATGTGAGACACAGACTGATGTAGCAGGCTTTTGGTTGTAACAAACTTATGTAATTTCCGTGTAGCAGACTTAAGTATTAGTCTTCTTTTACAGAAGACTTTTACAGAATTCTGCTACTCGAATATCTATCAAAAGATATCATCTTTTGTGTTAAACTCATATTCAACTCATATGCCATAGACTGCAAACAAAGTCTACTTTTAGTAAAAGATGACTAACTTGTTAGTCTACAAGACAAAAGAAGACTAACTCATTAGTCTACAAGAAAAAGAAGACTAACTAGTTGGTTTACACGAAGAAGAAGACTAACTAGTTGGTCTACACGACAAAAGAAGTCTCAAGAGAGTAACATTACGACATAAGATAACATCCAAAGCAATAAGAGAACATCCATAGCATCAATACAACTGATAAACACATAAGACAACATCCATAGCATCCAAAACAACAAATACAACTGATAGTTTCAACAACAAAAGACATAAGACATATTCAAACAAAGAAGCAATACATAATAGACATAAGACACCATAGGTTTAACCGGGACAGTGTGGACGAGTGTGACCCGATTGTTTGCATTGGGAGCAACTATAATCCTTGTGCAGTTTTCGCGGTTGCTTTCCCCTCATCCTGGATAGTTCTAGCCAAGACTGCCACCTCGACTTCTTTTGCCTACCTCGACCACGCTTGACTTCCGGAGGTAGGCATTTGTCCTTAGTGGTAGCTCTTGCATCATCATTTTTGTCCTCTGCGGTAGCTCCTTCTCATCACTTCTGTCCTCAGTGGTAGCTCCTGCATCATCACTTTTGTCCTCCGTGGGAGCTTCCAAAACGTCACTTTTGGGAAAGATATTGGCCGCGTATGCTGCATAAAGATAATTCTTTGAATATGATGGGCAGACCAGCGTAGAGACATGAATATTCACATCCTTTGCAGCTGCAATGGCATGTGAACAAGGTATCTTCTCAATATCAAAAACACCACATTGACACCTCCGAAATTGTAAGTCAGCAACACAATCTCGATGTCCTCCCTTCACAAGAAACTGCCAACCATCAATTCGTTCCACACTCATCATATCTGCATACTCTTCACGAATAGCCAACAAATTTTCAACTCCCCGACTGAGTTGTGATGTGAGACTCAAAGCGATCGACTTCAGCTTTGAAACAAGCTCATCCTTACTAGCAAAACTCTGACCGACATATATATTGTCATTAAGGGACAAGGATCTTCTTTCACCACCAGAGCATTGTGCTTTATGGCCACCATACAACGTTTCATTTGCATCCTCTTCAGATTCCTCACCTTTCACTTTCCCATAATCACTGTAGTTTACACCATCGTCAACATCAACAGCAACATTGTCAGCAGCATTACTATCTTCATCAATATCTTCATCAGCATCTTCATCAGTATCTTCATCAGCATCTCCATCAGCATCTTCACCATCAGACACATCAGCATTGTCACCAACTTCAGCTTCTCTTTGGCTCTGACTTGATACACAAAGGCGTACAAAGTGTGTCTTAGACAGCTCGATCAAATTCCGCACTTGTCTATCATTCATGACATGCATAGGAGGAGTATCCGGAGCCATTTGCTTTAACATGACGTCTAGTAAAGAATACGTTAGCACCACCTTCTCGATTCTCTTGTCTAGATCATAATCTTCTTGTACCATTTCAAGAAGTTCACCATGTGTACAACCATCTTCCAAAGGGAACATTCTCCCTCCTTTTTCGTTATTGACGACAAACTCCCACAATGAGTCTTTCTCCACCCATTCTCCGTATACTGCCGGTAATTGAATCATTGCCTGCAAAAAAAAATACAGTTTCACATAATTAGAAAATAAATATTTTAGGTTTCATAAAACTACAAACGTAGACCTACAATTATGTCTACATGTTAACACCTAACTACATTGTAAAATCAAAAGTATTATAATTTCATAAATACAACAGTTTTTCTTTTCAAAATCTCTCAAACCCATTAAGATTAACTAACACAGACTTTCAAACAAAAAAATCTAGCAAAAACTTTATGAATAATACATAAATTCAGTTTTAATTTATTTTCCAATGTAGACTGTGACATCGGTCTACGCCACATTGGTGTAGACGTTCTTTTTAATTTACCTTCGTAGACGGTCAAATAGGTCTACTCGGGTTGGTTTTTGTAATTGAAAATTTTACGGGTTACCTTTTTTATTTGACCAGAATTCATCCAAGTTTTGACTTTATAGATTTAGACTTACTTTTCAGTCTACCACATTAAAAAGGTTACTTTTTCCCATTGACCAAAACGTATCCAAGTTTTGACTTTAGAATGTAGATTTCATATGTAGTCTACATGTTTTAATTTTTTTGAAAAAGGTTAGTTTTGCAATTGACCATTGTTTGACTTTCTAAGTGTAGATTAAAATGCACGTCTACAACTTCGTAGACTTCGCGTAAAGTCTAACTTCAAAACCCATGGGTTGGTTTTGCATTTGACCAAAATAAATTTGTAGACTTCACAAACAGTCTCAATTTTTTTGTCTAAGAAGAGAAGACTGCATTTCAAGTCTACACTTTTAAAAAATATTTAATTTAATAAAAAACATTTTAGTCAAATACAAAACTAACCTATTCAACGAAGTTAAAGTTTTGGTCAAATGCAAAACTGACTTAAAGTAGACTTCTTTGGCAGCCTACAGTTCGTAGACTTCCAGTGAAGTCTACTTTTTAAAGTCAAAAGCTCGGTCAAATGTAAAACTAACCTCTTTTCCGTAGCCGTCTTGGTAGGTCTACGTAACTTTTTTATTTTTGTTGTCAAAGGTAAGGACGTAGACTGCTGTGGAAGTCTGCGCTGCAAAAAAAGTTCGAAAGGTCAATTGTAAAACTGACTTGTGCGTTGACAAATAGACTGACTCGTACGTCTACATACTGGTGCAGACATATAAAACAGTCTACAGGCGCGACACAGACTGAAGAAAATGGTGAAAACCATGTAAACATTTACTTTTTTCTTGTGTGAACCTCGATTCCAACCCTTTCAACCGTCCAAACACCAAAAATGAGTAAAAAGAGACATCTTTTACGATTTGCTGATGAAAAAATACGAAAATGTGAAGTTTGAGATTATGAAAATAAGAGTTATGAGAGTTTTTTAGATAGAAATGTAGAGAAAACAAGAGGAAATGAAGAATTGTTGTTTTAGAAAGAGAAACAAAGTGATGTAAATGTAGATCTTGAGCTTTTATGAGCTCTAAAATGGTGGTTCAATGGTGGTTGCAATATTGATGATGATGGCATTGTTGTAAATAAGATGAAGTCTTTAGGGTGTTATGGGTTTTTTGTCTAAATCTTTAATGTCGTAGACTGAAAAGTAAGTCTAAATCTTTTTGATAATAATGGTAATTTTGTAAATAATTCAAAAACATAAGGATGGTTTGGAAATTTCAAAGGTGAATAGTATTGACAAAAAAAATGGGGTTGGTTTTGCATTTGACTTGAAATTGTAGGTTAGTCTTGAAAAAAGCTCTTAAATCTATAATAGAGATGAGTTTTGCTGAATATGTTTCTCTATATTAGATGAATGTAATATACACCTATTGAAGAGGAATGCTAATCTAATCTTTACTTCTATATTCAGAAATAAAAAGTTGTATTCCTCTGTAATAATAAGAAAACATAGCATTCATGTATAAATAAAGGTTATATATTAAGGAAAAAACTATTTTTATTAATTTTAGAAAAATTATCTATTATAGAGAAAATTGAGATGGTTTAATAATCTCCTTTTTAAATATAAAGAACAGAGAGACCAGCAGAGATTATTTTAAGAAGTGTTGAGATGTTAATCTAAGTTCCACATGAAGTTTAGACAAATAATGTCTAGTATATAAAGAGTGTCTTAACTTTGATTAGTATGATGTTTTTTGGAAAGTAGTCTCAAAATAAATATGTAGATCTTGTCTTCAGGTCCAAGTTGACAATATTATACTAATCTTTCGCAGAAGAGTTGAATATGGGGTTTGAAAAAGCCCAACAGGAAGAAAAGTGGTTTTTCGAGGAGACAAAGTTAAAGTTTCTAGTTTTTACACCTTGAAACTGAACAGAAAGTAGAATTCAACCCTGCTCACTTTGCTATTTCATAACCATGTAGCAGATAGAAATCTCATTATATAGACAAAACTACTCATAACGATTTTGACTTATGTCTCAAAGAGTATTCAGAAAAAAAAATCTTTATTCTTCCTCATGGCTTTAGTGCTTCTATTCCATATGACCCCAAAATTCCCCTGTCCAAAAGAGGTGCCTGGAGGTCTAGATAAGATGTTGTTCATCATCTATCCAGAGAATGTTTACCTACTTTAAGCTCATCAACTGTTGCATCCATCACATAAGTCCCTCAACTGACACAGAGATCCACATTACAAATACTTGTAGTAAATTGCCACAAAAACTTAGATTATTTTCTTTCACTTCACTTTATTAAGGTTCAAACATTTAATGAGATGTAAATATTTTAAATTTATTTATATAAATTTTAAATGTGGATTATCTGAAGTTTTTTATTTTTTCCTAAAATTATAGCCACTTAAAAATTTAGGAAAATTACGAAATGTAATTTCTCAATTATGGCCTTAAGTCTAGAAATTCTTATTGCGTGTAATTAATTTTGATTCCTCACCTTCTATGCAATTCAGATTTCTGATCCTATAAATTGGGATGCATGTGATAACAAATCTCATTGCTTTAATCACTTCATTGCTCTCTTTTTACCTTTCAAACAATATGCTACGACAGTTAGCGAATTCCCATCTCTTGCAGACGATGGAAACGATGTGGGTTTTCTCCAATTTTAGAAAAGCAGTAAAGATGAAGCAGAAAGCCACTGGAGATGCAGAGAAATTACATCATTTTCATAATTTCATTATTTCGGAAAGTTTCACCATAGACATAAACATGGAATCACCGGGTCTCCACGGAAAATGATGGATTCTGGCCAAATGCTTGATGTAGCTCATTCTTGAGGCATATGAAGTAAAAACGACAACGAAGCCAAGAGACATGAGCGTTGGGATTCAAGGGTGAAGGTAGGTTTTATTTATTTTTCCTTTAGAACACACATCACTGGAACTGTGGACAGAACTCCGGGGCATGCGACCCGAACTAACCTTCTCAACTCACTGCCAAACTAACTGATATGGACACCACAACCGCGACGGAGCACCGAGCGACCCCACCCGCAAGATCCGAAACCGAAACTCCTCCACACCTTCCCTGCCGTCTTCGAACGGGATCCTCGCCTGGAAGGTGAAACGTGGGCTCCCAATTCTGTGTGGTGCCCGTTGCTCCCCTGTAGTTCGGCGGACTCAGCACTCCTCATCAAGTTGCTTAATCGAAGAGCCCTCTCTCACAGTTCAGGAATCCAGTTCTAATATGAACAGATTAGGAGCATCTCTCATAGGTCTGGAACTTCCTCTCAGTTTATTTCTACAAATAATCAGTCTTGATTTGAGTAATTTACATTTGATGATTTCAGTCTACAAATAAGCATTATTTGTTTCGACCTTCTTTAATTTCTTAACATGTGTTGATAATAACTAATTTATATTGTGTTGCAGAGAATTTCATGGCAACATGAATTTGTTGCACGAAATCTCTAGGAGACGTTCAGCTAACGCGAAGATAAGCTCTGTATAAGTTCTCTTCTACTTGACATGTTGGGTGAATTGAAACGAGCAAACAGAGAAAATGTATGTAGATCATTGATACATGTTGAAGTCTTTAGATTCGATCTATCTTTATGTATATGCTCCCAAGTTGCTACATCTTGATTTCGTACAAAACTGGTGAAGTTAATTAGTCGCGGACCCAATATGCTTCTTTTTAAATAAAGGCTCTTCCTTGGCTTAGACTATTGTGGAATAGAGATGAATTATGTTCGTTTATATCCTCAACGTTTCCATCTTTAATGTTGTGTTTCATGATTTGTGACTTACCAATTAGGCTTGCCCATTGTGAAAACAAAATGTTTGCTTTTTACATTTTTGTAAAAAAAAAATTGCTGGAAAGGAATCTTAAAGGAAAGACAAGAAGCCATATTAACATTTAAAGGATTGATTTGTTCTTTGAACTCAGCTCATGTTAAATCTGCAAAGGGAGAAAAAAAGTTGACGATGATCGTTTGCGTCTCTCAGTCCCTAGGTCAAAGAAAACCTTTACTCTCCCAATTTTTATTTGATTTGTTGTTTCAAATCGAATTCCGAGTGAAATTATATACCACCAAATAGTACAAGCAACGGAAGAAGCATTATATTTGTGTTTTTTTGTCTCAGGGCTATGTTTCATTGATTTTGAGTATATTGGATCACTTATGTTGTTTTGTAAAAAATAATACTCCCTCTATTTCTAATTGTAAGTAATTTTTCTTAGAATCACAAGTATTTAGGAGTTGTTATTTTTAAATAAAAGGTCATTTAATCGTTTACACAAAGCTCAAAGACATAGATTCTTTCCAGAAGCAAGCTATTAAGTTTACTTGGAGAAAAATAGTTGTCATTTAACCGATGTTATTGCTTTATGATTTGCTTGTAAACAACTAAATCTGTGTGAAATAATTCCACCGCAAGTTCCATAAGAAGTAAGATGTTTTTTTTTTTTAATTGAATGTTAAACTGAATTCAAAAAGAAAAGATTTTTACAAATTAGTATCCTTTCCTATGAGATCTATACAAAATTTGAATGATCAAACAATTCAAAACTGTAAAATCGAAAAAAAATCATTCTCTTCAAGTTCTCATTTTCTTCTCTACCTAGCTCTCACTCCTACTAGGTAGCCAGCACTCATTCCTAATAAATCTCTCCAAAGACCAGCCACCCTCCATCTTCTTTTATATCTAGCTCTCACTCCTACTAGATAGCCAGCAGTCACTCCTACTGGTTACAAGACTCTCAAGAAGAGACTCAAACTTCTCCTATCTTACGCTAAACCACTTAGCCATACCTTTTTCATACTGCTTATCTACCTTCCTTCTGATTACTTTGAATTTATTTCTCATCTCTTTATCATTCCTGTGAGTAATGAGACCTGCAGGATTTCGTTTCTCACCATGCCTTCGCATGTTTCTTTCCATCCGTATCGCATGAATCACAGATTGAAATATGTGCTTTATAATGTAGAGCCTTATTTTATCTCAAGTGGAGTCATTTGACAGCAAACCAATGAAGTTATCCCAGTTTACAATATAAAGACTCCCCATCAATCTTTTTGCAAGCGCTTCCCAAATCTCCATAGAATAAGGACACTCAAAAAATAAATGCTTCCTTGTCTCTAGTAGTTCACTACACAGCCCACAAGAAACATCGACATTTGTATTCCAACTTCTCATATGATCTCCAGTAGAAAGTCTTCCATAAATTACAGTCCAGAGAATGAAAGAATACTGAGGAATAGCATACTTAAACCATACTGCTTTGTACCAGCTACAATCCAAATGCTTCTCCCTAATAATCTTCCATGTTTCTCTTGTGGAGAACTCCTTTTATATTTCCCTTTCTCTGTATTCCACAGAGAAATGTCCTCCTCATGCATCCAGTTTGCTTTGTAACTCTCAGTTTCCACCTTCACTCTTTTCGAAATGGGGATATGTTGTTGTCTTCTTCGGTGGTTTCTACAAGCTGCTACCTTTGCGTTTGCTGAGATTCCCAAATCAATGTGACCTCTCCCACAAAGATTATCATGTAAACATCCTAAAGAAGACCAATTTTCATACCAGAAAGAGGCTTTATTCCCATCTTTAATCTCTACCTTAGAGAGCATTTTTGCAACAGCTCAACACTTCAATATCTTCCTCCACATCCATGTACCTGACTGATCGTTTTCATTCATCATCCAGAAAGAACCCTTACGGATAAGATAGATTTGAACCCAGTTAACCCAAAGAGAATGTAAAGAAAGAATTCTCCAAATCAGTTTAATACAGCAGACCAGATTCACCTCCTTCAAAGGTCGAATCCCCAAACCACCCTCTATTGTTTGCTTGCATATCTCCTTCTAGGCTATTTTATTTTTCCTTCCATTTAAATCTGGCCCAGACCAAAGAAAAGCAGAACATAATCTCTCAATTTCCACAATACAGCTGCTAGGAAGTCTAAATGCAGCCATCCAAAAATTTGTTAGACTCATTATAACTGATTTTAACAACTGCAGTCTACCAGCATAAAAAAGAAAGCTACCAGTCCAGGAACTCATTCTCTTTCCGATCTTCTCAATCAGAGGGAGATAATCAACAATAGTCATACGCTTAGTTAGCAAAAGTAAGCCTAGGTACCTTACTGGTAGTTTCCCTGAAGCAAATTGAAATTGACTTTGAACTTCTTCCCTCTTTTGAGTAGTGCCACCAGCCATAAATAAAGCTGATTTCTCCATACTGATCTTCAAATCATTCATACGGTCAAAACTATCAAACACCTTCAAAATCCCCTCAATAGAGTGTTTAGTACCATTTGCAAACACCATTAAATCATCTGCAAAATATAGGTGGGTGAGATCAAGGTTTTTACATTTAAGATGTTTAAAATATTATTAAACTCTTAATTCTTTTTTGTCAACTTAAACTCATAATTCAAATAGATATAAGATACAATATCTCTGTTTCCCGAAAAACTCAACATTATCTCTTTTTATCATATGATACAATACACATCAACACCCGTAAGTAAGAATGGTCTCACTAATAATTACATATATTTTTGTCTCTAGCAATTCCCTTACTAAGGTTATAATACTAAAACATGGAGTACTAATGCGGACTCCTAAAAACACATTAATACATTTATGTCAATAAAAATATTTTACAAATACATTCTCCATCAATAAAATTATTGGATTTAGGTATGTACAGATTTACCCGGTATGGAGAAACCGAACCGTACCAAAACTGAAATAAAATTTGAATGTGGATCCACATTTTTTGGCCATTAGCTGGTTTCTAACTTTACTATCTAAACCGAACAAAAATTCAAACTGAATTTGTAAATATCCATAATTCCTAAATTTCTAGAAGGAAAAAAATAAGAAATGGAATACTTGAACCAGAAATTTAAATAATTAAAACGAAAACTACTCTCACAATTAATACGTTTAGGTGTTAAAAAAAACAACAATAATCTACAATAAATTGTTTACCTCAAATAAAAATTTTGTAATATCTTTCCCGTAGGGTGTACAAACCTAGTTTAATATATGATACACATATTTAAAATATTGTTTATACCATGACGAAATAAAATCCTTTAATCTTTCTTTCTTTTATAATATCTTCACTTAGATGTCATTAAAAATAAAAATGGTTTCCTAATCAGAACTCTAGAAAATTTAACCACAATGTTTGACGGATCAAAAGTAGATGACAAATTATGAATGAAATATCTGACACTATAGTCGACGTCAGGAACTAAAAAGATTGTGTACATAACTTTTCCTGCGCTCCGTGGAAGTGGAAGAAGTGGACACATGTGTAAATGCATGTATATTAGTGGGGGACATGTGTGCGTGTATTTGTATAATATGTTACAAATAAACATATGTTTCTACGCAAAGGGGATCTACGGGGAGAGAGTAGATGACAAGCGAATAAAGGTAAGACATGTGAGAACGAGGCATGTTTTGCGGCAATATCACGAGGGCCACTATGCGACTATGTCTATATGCTCATCTCTTGGCGTCTCCTACTTGAACTCTAGCTTCTAACCGCACCTTCTCCGAGTATCTTTTCCACTTAGCATACACTATCTCGCACCATATTATCGGTCCCAAAACAATATTTATACAAAAGGTAGTTTTTTTCTTCTGCCGTTGAGGATCAAAATCAAGTTCTGATATCATTTCTCCTAATTTCGTTTCAATTTTATATCTTCTATTAGGCCTGGTCGTTTTTTATTCTAAACCGAAATCCCTACCAAAACCCGAACAGAAAAAGAAAAAAAAAATTGGACCATTATACAAAAATATACTTATGAACTTGGTATTTTAAAGTTTAGTTACAACCCAAACCAAACCAACATCCTCAGATCCGAAAGTATCCAAAATTAGTAAAATATACCAATATTTTATATTTGTTAAGATATCAGATGTTTTATGGTCTTTTAAAGATTTTCTGCAGTTTGTTTTATTTGTTATTTTGAATATTTTTTTAGTTACTTAATAGAATTTAATTAATTATAATTGGATTTACGAATAATTTATCTTTTTGAGTTTTTGTCAAAAAAAAAATATTTTTTTTTAAATAAATTGGACGATTTCAAACATTAGTTACAATTAGATCTGAACCGAATCCGAAAAATATTGAACCTGACCCGATCCGATAATTAATAAAACCGAAGAAAGCTTATGAGATTAATACAAAAAATGTGACAATCCAAATCAACCAAACCGAATCCAAAGAGAGACGAGGCCTATCTCCTATCATGAATATGATCAGATAATTTTGAACAATATTAGTGTGCACTACCTAATGAGCATTCGTGATACATACTATCTAGGAATATAGTAAAAGTAATAACTTTTGTATAATTTCTAAGTATATGGAGAATGAGAATTTACTTATATCTTACATTCACTTGTATACAAATATACAATGCATGTTCTCCATCTTCTTTGTATGGAAAAAATACACTCTTGAATCAAGCTAAGTATATATCAATTATCAAGAACGTTTATGTCCTTTTTACTTTAACAAAAGTAACTTTAGGTTCGTTTTTCTTCTCTTCTTTAACTTTCTACTTCAATAAAATGCTGGCTTGGCTTATTAATAAAACTAAAATATGGTTCCATATATCTTATCACGATGGTCTATTTTGCTTCGTGTTTTGTTAATCGGCGTAATTGTATTTCTTCTATTTTATTTTTACCAGTTATCGGTATAATTGTATATGTGCAAAATATATTTAAAATTTTTCTTATGTTACTTTTATTTTAATGTACAAATTTTTAAATTAATTGAATGTATAGGGGTGTGAAAAAATATAAAGGGTGAATTGGTGAAATAAACATAAGAGAAAGAAAAATTCACCAAATAATCATGCATTAAAGTAGTTCTGAGATGTAACATATTTGAGCGAAAATGAACAATCTCTTCATTCTGGGGCGAGAGATTGCATAAAATTTAAAGATTCACTTAAAATCTACTGTTATTCAATTTAACATTTTATAAAGTACTATGAAATTCATTATTATTGACAAAAATTTAAGTTGTGGAGTTTTCAAGTGATTTTAGAGTGTTTGGGTGGAGTTTCTTAATTAAAAAATTAGAACTCACATCTCACGATTTTTTAAGTGATATTCTAGAATTGCTCAACAAAAATCACCATAAATTCTCTGATTCATTGAAATTATCTATTTTGCTTCGTGTTTTGTTAATCGGCGTAATTGTATTTCTTCTATTTTATTTTTACCAGTTATCGGTATAATTGTATATGTGCAAAATATATTTAAAATTTTTCTTATGTTACTTTTATTTTAATATACAAATTTTTAAATTAATTGAATGTATAGGGGTGTGAAAAAATATAAAGGGTGAATTGGTGAAATAAACATAAGAGAAAGAATAGTTCACCAAATAATCATGCATTAAAGTGGTTCTGAGATGTGACATATTTGAGCGAAAATGAACAATCTCTTCATTCTGGGGCGAGAGATTGCATAAAATTTAAAGATTCACTTAAAATCTACTGTTATTCAATTTAACATTTTATAAAGTACTATGAAATTCATTATTATTGACAAAAATTTAAGTTGTGGAGTTTTCAAGTGATTTTAGAGTGTTTGGGTGGAGTTTCTTAATTAAAAAATTAGAACTCACATCTCATGATTTTTTAAGTGATATTCTAGAATTGCTCAACAAAAATCACCATAAATTCTCCAATTCATTGAAATTATCTATTTTGCTTCGTGTTTTGTTAATCGGCGTAATTGTATTTCTTCTATTTTATTTTTACCAGTTATCGGTATAATTGTATATGTGCAAAATATATTTAAAATTTTTCTTATGTTACTTTTATTTTAATGTACAAATTTTTAAATTAACAGAATGTATAGGGGTGTGAAAAAATATAAAGGGTGAATTGGTGAAATAAACATAAGAGAAGGAAAAATTCACCAAATAATCATGCATTAAAGTGGTTCTGAGATGTGACATATTTGAGCGAAAATGAACAATTTCTTCATTCTGGGGCGAGAGATTGCATAAAATTTAAAAATTCACTTAAAATCTACTGTTATTCAATTTAACATTTTATAAAATACTATGAAATTCATTATTATTGAAAAAAAAATTTAAGTTGTGGAGTTTTCAAGTTTTCAAGTTTTCAAGTGATTTTAGAGTGTTTGGGTGGAGTTTCTTAATCAAAAAATTAGAAATCACATCTCATGATTTTTAAGTGATATTCTAGAATTGCTCAACAAAAATCACCATAAATTCTCCAATTCATTGAAATTATCTAAGACTTCACTATAAATTAAATCATCTTAAACTGTAGATTGAATAACTCCCTCTCCCTCCCCTAATTGTTAATCTTTTTCAATCTTTTTTATTAACTGACCGCAATAGAGGAGAAGCTTTTTTTATGGTGGCAAAAGAGGGTTGATCTTCTCAGTACATGAAATAGAGTTGAAGAAAAAAAAATGGAAGGGGGATAAGAAACCACCAGAAAAGATACTATATTAGATATTGTTGCATAAGATATTATAGGTAAAGTGATGTATAGAAAGACGACCAAGTATGGTGAACATACATGATATATAAATAACTTATACTAAACATAGTAAAACACTTCATTATCAACTGCACTAGTCAACCCAAGCAAAAGAGAAATGCCCAACCCACCCACATACCACAATAAGGAGCAAAAGGGAGGGATGGAAGGAAGAAAAAGAGGACAATGGTGAAGAAAAGAGGAAAAGTGAATAAGTGATGAAGGGAATGGCATACTATATTATGACAATAATATAAAATAAAATGTTACGGAGATATTATAAAGGCTTACATAGTGATTTTTTGTGTAGTGATTTTTCATACTAAGTTCACTACACAAAAAGGCTTACATAGTGATTTTTTTTGTGTAATGACTAAGTTCATGGCAATTAAAACTGACATGGCAACTAATAAATCATTTTGAACACAGTGATTTGTTGACCCTTGCCCATGTCCGTTTTAATTATCATGAACTTAGTCTGACACGATTTATTAGTCTGACAACAAGGATTAAAACTAGGGTTGGGATTTCGAATATTTGGTTCGGATTCGGATAGGAACCGATCGGGTCTCGGGTTTTCAGATAAATAAATTATATACCCAATGAGTACTTAGTAGATTTCGGTTCGGGTTTTGGATCGGATACCACCAGTTTCGGATCGGTTTCGGGTTACCCATTTCTTATGTGAATTATATAAATATTTTACAAAATAAAATAATTATATACCAGTTATTTATTTATTTTTTAAGGAAAAGTAAATAGAAATCGTGTATATATATATATATATATATATATATATATATATATATATATATATATATATATATATAGTAATATGTATTAAATACAAATTAGTTGAACTAGCCTAGTGGTGTTACAGTTGTCGCTTTGCATATCCAACCCGAGCTCGACCTTTAGAAGAAACAAATCTATGTTTTTAAGCATAGAATTCGGGTTAAACGGGTACCCGTTCGGTTTTGGGTAAAAATCGGAACCGAACTGATACCTATGGATAATTAACACTAATATCCATCGGATAAATTGCCTAGGATCCGAACCGAACCGAACCATTCCATTTCGGGTCGGTTTTGGTTCGGGTATTCCTTATAGATAAAAATCTCAAACCTAATTAAAACTCTTCTTATATGTTCCATCTTGGAAAATGATATGTAAAATAAAAAAAATATATATACATATATATATAATAGTTATTATGTACTAGAACATAATTAAGATGTCTTAGATAAAATTATTTTAAATTTTTTTTTATTTGGAAATATCATTAAAACTAGAAATTAAACTATTCAACCAATTACTAAGAACATATTTAATGGAAGATTCTTAGGGTTGGATTCTTATCGGAATATAAGAAAATGTCTCTTAACTTTTAACAAAAAAAGAAGAACCGTCTGGACTAAGTTATTTATAACTTTAATTGAAGCTAAACCCCACTCAATTTATCTGACATAGTTAAATGGGGGTTTTACATTTCTATTTTTATTTTGCATTAAATAGACTATACAATGTATATTGATTACACGGGTTTTTATTAAATTTAAGTTACAGAAAAATATTTATATGAAAAATCTTACATATTAAAACATCAAAAATCTTTAACTTTTTATATTACAAAACGGAAGAAGTATATAAATATGTATGTGTTTGTTTGTCCCCTCTTTTACCAAACTGGATTTGCATGTTTCTTAATTCTTTCCGAAGATATCATTGTTGTGGATATTTTAGACCTGTTCTAAAGTCGTGGGATCTTATGAACCTGAAAGAAAATTTCTATGGTATTTTATTAGGTACGTTAGAGTACTAATCTTAGCATTAGTACTAAAAAGATGGAAAAAGAAAAAGACAAAGAGAACGGTGGCTAACTCCACTACTACATTGCTAACGCTAACTAATGATACGATTCTATATAATCAAGAATCATATATGTTTGTAGTAGATGTCATCCACTCCGATAAAATAAAATAAAGTAATTGGTTTCTTCTATAACGAGAGCATATTGCCACTACACCAATATCTAAATCTGGATCTGTGTCGACGTTTTGTATGGTTGTATGCGATATCGAGTAGAACTATCAACTATTATGTGTTTCATGCAATTAAATATTAAAGAGAGTTGGTATCAGTTTTATGTAACAGTTTGCTCCCACCGGATCTCTTTGTTTTATCGGGTCCCTTCCCACCAAAAACACAAGGAAAACAACAAAGTCTCTCTCTCTCTCTCTCTCTCTCTCTCTCTCTCTCTCTCTCTCTCTCTCTCTCTCTCTCTCTCTCTCTCTCTCTCTCTCTCTCTCTCTCTCTCTCTCTCTCTCTCTCTCTCTCTCTCTCTCTCTCTCTCTCTCTCTCTCTCTCTCTCTCTCTCTCTCTCTCTCTCTCTCTCTCTCTCTCTCTCTCCTCTCTCTCTCTCTCTCTCTTCATTATCGTATATATAATATATATTATCGACAGTGTAATATATTTTCACTGTATTCGATATTCCTTTCTCTCTTTCATGGCTCCTCTTCCTTTCTTATCAGATCAGACCAAGTCGCAAACGCATTTATCTTCAGATTCAAAGAAGAAGAACAGAAACAAGAAAACACCTCCCCCGCAGCATCAGACGCAAACACAAAAGCTGAAGCAGAAGACCGTATCATCATCGTCGTTGTCGTCATGGAGCCAGATAAAGAACCTCCTGAGTTGCAAACAAATCGAGGGTCCACGAGTGCATGACCCATCAAAGATTACGTTATCATCTTGTGGATCTTCTTTGTGTAAGGTCAGTGATGTTATTTACGGGAATGCCCGCGTGATTCACCGCTCAGATCACTCGCCGGAAAGTAGCAACCATGGTCAAGATGGCGGGTCGTTGATTCGAAAACCGGTGACTCGTGGATCTTCTTCTTCAGTTAAATCTAACGGATGTGGAGCGTACACATCATATTCATCATCAAAATCTATGCACTTCAGAAAACTTTCAGGTTGCTACGAGTGTCACATGATTGTTGATCCCAGCAGGTCAATATTTTATCTACTCTTTAGTGCTGAATTTGTTAAATACTTGTATATCATAGTTACAAAGAAATAAAGAGTAAAGTTTCCAAAAAGGAGAGATTAGTTAATTAATGATGTGTTTATATGATTTCATGATGTTAGGTATCCAATATCACCAAGAATATTTGCATGTCCACTGTGTGGGGAATTTTTTCGTAAGCTTGAAACCCTGGAGATTCATCAAGCAGTTCGTCATGCCGGTATGTTTTCATTTAATCTCTTCGTGTATATATATATACTGTATATATATCTCGCTCTCCTCTATAATTCGGAGCTCAAACATTATGGTAGGTAAATTTATGCATTTTGAGGTGATTTTTTTTTGGTCATTGCATTTTTACGTGATTTTAAGCAAAGATTGTGATATTCTTTCTGTCTAAAATAGATGCTACCGAAAAGTACGTAGAATAGATGCTACCGAATAGTACGTAGTTCAATTTTCCGCAGTTACTCAAATCGTTATGCCATTCTAAATCAGACATAAAAAGTTCAACTGAGCTCAATCCTTTTTTAATAAAAGATAAATTATTTACTTCATCGTTTGGATACTTCTTTTAATATTAGTTTAGACAGCATGTATTGAAATATTACTTTGGACGTTTCACCGTTTGTCCTCTGTATTTGTTTTCTCGTAATTGGGGCCATAAATCTGGCATGTCATGTCGTTATTTTTGGATATATGCGCAGCAACATATTCATATGATAAATAGATGGTACTAAAATCACATATTAGGCGAGAAACAGCATCATCAGCATCATTAATCTACCATTATAAGGTTCTATTTTCTTTACACGTTTTTGAAAGTCTTTTAAATATATTTTAAAATGCCGATTCTAGTGTTTTGATCTAATATCTGTTAAAAGCTGAAAATACAGAAGCAAATATAATTTATAGCAATCTTATCACTGATATAGAGGCTCATAAATAAACTAAATCAGATGAAAAATATAACTAAATCAATATACAAAAATTATTTTGTTTAAATGCAACTTTATATTGGTCACGCTATATTACACATTTTGTAATGATTTTGCCTATGATGATTTTGTAATTCTTTCCACTTATGCTAAATTTAAGGATATGCAAAAAATGTAAAGATTTATACATAATGTTGTTAAATTTTGGTAACAGTGTCGGAGTTAGGGCCAGAGGATTCAGGACGAAACATAGTGGACATCATCTTCAAATCTAGCTGGTTACGAAAGGACAGTCCAGTCTACAAGATCGAACGTATATTAAAAGTCCACAACACACAGCGCACGATCCAACGGTTTGAAGACTGTCGCGACGCAGTCAAGTCCCATGCACATGCCTCCACCAGAAAAGAGCCTCGATCAGCCGCCGACGGCAACGAGCTCCTCCGTTTCCACTGCACCACCGTTTCTTGCTCCCTCGGCTCCCGCGGTTCGACCTCCCTCTGCTCCAGCATCCCTGGCTGCCGTGTCTGCACCATTATCCGCCACGGCTTTCACGCCAAATCGTTGCGTTTAGGTGGTGGGTCCAATGAGATTAAGGGTGTGAGGACCACGGCGAGCAGCGGAAAAGCACATGATGCATTGAGGTGCTTTGACCAACGGAGGGCGATGCTTGTCTGCCGTGTGATTGCCGGAAGAGTGAGGCGCATGCAGAGCGACGCACCGGAAGATGAAAATGATTCTTGCTTGTATGATTCCGTCGCGGGGGCCGCTGGGGTCTACACAAACCTAGACGACTTGGCTGTGTTAAATCCCAAAGCCATACTTCCTTGCTTTGTAGTAATCTACAAAGTTTCCGAGCCTTGAAAAAAGAAGGATACATTTTAACGATTTGAATTTGTAAGTTTTTTGTGGAATATTTGAAGTAGTATTTAGGGATAATAGCTCTTATTTGTGTAAAATTATGGTGGTGTGCATGGGCCGTGTGGCCTAGTCAAGAGTGAAAGACTAGCGTCTCTTTTTCATTTTATTTCATTCTGTCATTTCCATTTTGGCATACATTAGAGCATGTTTATTGCTAAAACCCTCTAAAGATCTCTTAATTGAGTCAAAGGGAAGAAAAACTTAAGTGGGCCAGAGATAAGAAAAACAGAAAGAGAGAGATATAGAAACAGAAAGATGAAAAGCAATGGAAGAGAGAGAGAAGCAACGACCCTTTTATTGCTTAATTAAGCTACTTCCCTTCTCTTTTTCTCCTTTTTTTCTGTTACTTTAATTATAAAATATTATAAGCAATCTATTTAAGCTACTGCAATAAATATGCTCTTAGTTGTTTCTTAAAACATTTTAACAATTATTTTGGCAACTTTTTTGATGCAAAAAAAAAACAATTATTTTGGCAACTTGGAAGACAATTCTTGAGAAAGATCTGAAGTAGGCAAACGTTTTGTAACTTGAAATGGCTTGATAAAAGAAAATTTAAAATAATGCCTCGATTCTACATGACACGTCTTGTAGCACTCACCAGTAATTACCACGCCACTTTGGCTGATATCTATTTGACAATATCCACGTTGTTATTTTTGGATAAAAATAGTATGCTTGAAGCCTTGAATTGACTGGTAAAACACATATGCTCAAGTAGAATAATAAAGGGTGACTTTATGTCTGCCATAAAAAGAGCAAAGTTGCAGGAAGAAGGGAAATGTGTTTAGCAAAAGCGAGAAGAAGAGGAGTGATTTTTTTTGGAAAGACTATCGTCTCGTTTGATTTATTTTGTTGTTAAAGGAAGAGTGAAGGTGAGGAGTGATGTTTGCAGGTCGGTTTTATATTATAGTGGCTAACTAATTTTACTAATGCGATAAACATGCTCTAGTGCCACTTTGGAGCTTGGACTCCAACCTAAGACCATCAGTCTCGGTTGTCTCACAAACGAAGTTTCTTACTTTTGTTTTATTTTCTTTTGGTCCAATTTATGACGTGGCAAACATTTTTATGACTAACAGTAAAAAGACTAGGGGAATTTGACTCTTAATTAGGGACTTTTTCACTTTTTTCTTCTTGGTCATGATGTCTTGTGGTCCCTCTTCCCCTTAGAGACCTTTGTGGGACTACCGATATTGATGGTCTAATATGTGTTTAAAAGATGGAACCCACTCACATCAAAAAGTAACATTTTAATTATATTTATTGATTCACTTTAGAAGTTTCGTATGGAAGAGAATATTTCATTTTTGTATTCTAATTTATGGTTTTAATTTGTTAAAGCTTCTAGAAAACGATATTTATTCTCCGGATTTGACTCTAGATTTCTTCGGAAGTTGCCAGTTTGCTTTCTCGAGGGATTTCGATACTTGTCGGCTTTACGTAATTTTAGCTTGAGTTTTTTACATCACAAGGTGTACGTATGTGATTGTTCTACGTATGTGACTATACGACTTGGCTGTGTACTCAACGTGAGGTACATGTGACTGTAAGTGAATCAAAAGAATAGTAGTTGTATGTGAGATATGAACACATCAATGATTGTGATGAATTTGTACACATGTGGGTGGAATGAGAAAATTTTGTAGAAGATATTTTGTAATTTGAGAAGCATTTACTTATACATGTATCAAGCTATCAATGTATCAAGGTATATACATGTATGAACCTATACATGTATCAAGGTATACACACACATACATATTATGGAAACACAATTCATTTCAAAACACATATAGCTACTTTTAAAGAGAGTACATCATCAAATTGAAATTATATGTACAAATTATAAAAACACTATTGTAAAAACACAGTTCATCTCAACATAGAGAGTACATCAACAAATTGAAATTTGACATATTATAAAAACACAGTTCATCTCATAACATTGGAGTACACTATACACATGAACACCAAGATTCAATATCCACATGTACATTTTATTACCAATATCAACATGTACATTTACCACGGTGTAACATTCAATTAGACATTTACAAATCTGTAACATAGATTTACAAGTTTCAATATTGTATGATCAAATGGTGGATATATGTACACAAAATGTATGCCACATGCGAATTCAAAGAAAAGTCTTAATTGGTTTAATTATGTAAATTTTGATTTCTTCGGATAAAGTAAACAAACTCCATGTTGCATTTATTTTGTGTACCTCATGTTCGTGTACATGAGTATCTTGAGTAACCACATTGATACGATCTTGGCTCAACATGTCTATGTGCTCATGTGTTTGAAGGTACATATTTTAACGATGTCCACATGTACAATGTTGTAACAATATTCACGTGTACAATATATCTGCAAATCTGCTCATGTTGTAGTTGTTTTTAATAAATGTATGTTTATATACCAAGCAGCCAAAAAAACTTTATTAAAACTTTATTCAAGCATTCACAGACACCAAAATCTGCAAGCATTCACAAATGAGCTCATCATCTTCTTCTTCAAGCCTGAGCAATCTCACCATCTTTCTTCTTTTCAATTTATCAGTAAATCTACTTTTGATACATTTGAACTGATTCCAAATAAGTCAGTTCTCTTGTAAAAGATCAGCTACCTCACACTTTTTTCAGAAGCAAGCTTCTCATACTCAAGCTTTCTCATCTCTGCTCTCAATGATTTATCATTCGAGTTTCCATTTTCTTTCTGCAAATCAAAAAGAAGAAGCTTAGTTAAGAGTTTTTACAACCAAAAATACCCAATAAATAGTTTAAAGATTCAAACTTTTACCTACTTTGTATTCAGAATGAGTAATCAAACCGAGCCTTGAAATAAAAACTTCTACTTACTTTTGTATACTAGGTGAGGAAATCATTTGTTTCTGCAATTCCCCTTAACACAAAAAGAAAATGAAATTTTGATAAGAAAGGAGTAAATTTAGAGTGAAGATTTTTGGATTTGGGAATTTTCTGAAGATGATGACGTTTAGAAGATGAAGACGATGAAGTGGGATTTGATGACAAAATGAATCTGAGTCATACATAGTTAAAGTATAGCAGTAAATCCAAGACAGATATATGTCTTGTCCAATGTGTTCAGATTTAATCTTGAACGTCAGATGGGAAGAGATATGTGCGGTTGAGGTTGCTTCCCGCTTACATTCTGGTTTAGTTAGACAGATGCATAATTAATAATAGACTATTCTAGTTAAGAAATAGTGAAGTTGTTAGAAGAAACTGCATTGTTAGTATAAATTACTCTATTATGTTATAAAATACATAAAACTGCTTCTTAATGTAATATATTTTTTAGTTTTGACTTTGAAGTGACTTTTAAGTATCAATTAAATAGATAGATAAAAAGTATATATTCCCAGTTAACGAAGACTCTTTTTTTTTATATTAACACTGAGAAAATATTGCATACTAATGAATAATTAAAGTATCCCACAATACATAGTCTCACAATTACAAAAACAAAGGATCCGAAAGAAATAGTAAGAGTCAGAAACAGTAGCGCTCACATCAAGCCAGACACAACCAAAAAAAAAAAACCTGAGCCATTATGGGTAACATAAGATGGGAATCGATCCTCTTTTGTAAAATTTTCTACAGTTAAAAAGGATCCCAAGCATGCATGATAAGAAGCATACTTAAGAAAATTCTTGTATTCTGTTGTGTGAAGTTATGAGCTTAATTTCTTATTTATACTATATAAAAGTATTTGCAGAAATAAGTTTTTATCCATTTCATGGAAATTCAAGAATGTTAAGATAAATAAGTTTCTAACTTAGAACTAATTGGTGATAAGTATATGACCTATCTCTTTTATATGTTATTAAGATATATTCCAATTTTTGACATTAAAAGACTTTCTCTCTAATACACATATTTGAGATATTGGCTCTTTGAACGTCAGTCTTAGAATGTTCAGGGAAAAATTGATATATCAATTTTGGATCAGATTGATATAAATCAGGCTGAACGTATGCACTGGACTCTAATATTATGTTGAATTAAATAGACTTCAGAACTAAAATCTATTGGTATTAATCGAAATGATTCATCTTTTTTATACGCTACTTAACAGTTTTTTCCAACTTCAGATGTGAAAGATTTTGGTGATGATTGTTTCAATGATTTTTAGATTTTAGATTTTAATTTTTACCTTTTGGTTTTTGAATTTTAGATTTTGGATTCTAGTTTATGGTTTGATTTTATAGTAAATTTTAGTTTTTAAAACAACATGAATGGTGATTTTGGTTTTTAGTTTTTGGTTTTTTTTTTTAAAAAAAAATTAATAAAATAATTTTTTTGATTTATTTTATTTCATTTTTCTTGTAGTTAGTTTTTATAAAAAAATTGATTAACGTTTATTAGTTTTTAATTTTAATATATTTAATTAAATATTTTTTTTTGAAAAATACAAAACACTACCACTTAAATATACACGTTCTATTTAAATAGAAAAATTGAAACTATAATCTAAACCGCAAATTCATATATATGTGAAAATACAAAATCAATGCAATTTTAAAACAAAAAAATACACAATTATTAATTAAAATATTAAAACAAAATATAAGTTATATTTTAAAATCTTCTATAATTCATATATTATAAAAAAATAAATTGATAGTTATTTATTATTTAAACATTTTAAAAACATATTTTGATAGGTTTGGGAAACTATATAAAATTTATACAATTCGATTGTTGTGAAACTAAACTTAATAGCTATATTGAATAACAAATTAGACTACAGTGCAGTAAATATATAATACTTATAACTGACAAATTTTATAAAATTTGCTATGATATTTATGATGCAAAATATTGATTAAAGCATTATGGAATATACTTATATAATCAAAACTCCAATAACTTGATTTGTAGAGAGAAATACTTTTTGTGTGTGTTTTTAATTTTTTTCCTATAAACTGGTTGAAGCAATTTTATATATGAAAAATAATTAACCTGTTCATAGAAGAAAAAGTGCACTTAGTCAAAAGGAGAAACCCATAAAATATGAATTTTGGTTTCTGTGTTGAAATCGCAAAGGAATTGAAAATCTGGTGTCCCTACAAAATAGAGAATCTATATTTCTAAAATCTTGATTGGATACAATGTAGATTTTAGAAAAACAAAAAAAAATCTAATCTAGAATCAACAAACAATCAACGTCTTTATCTTTAAATCGAGGGTTTAAAGCGAGGAGAGTCAGTGCAATAATAATATCAAGCTTTACGGTCATGTCGTTTTTTTGGTAGAACTAGAGTTTAAATCATCACAAAATTAAATGCAGAGTTCTAGTTTAGCTTATCAATATCTAGTAAACATTTTGTAGTTAGGTGGTGTTATTGGCTATATAAGTTGAAATCAACTCTATGGATTTAAAATAGGGTAATTTTTTAAATTTTTGATTCATTTTACAATCTAAGATATATGATTTATTTATATATTTTAAATCTCTGTCAATGTATTTATAAATTCAAGATAATATTTTGATTCCTGTAACAGAATTACAGTTTGTTTGTATGTACGTTAAAAAAACAAATTATTATAAGATCACCATTAATACACAGTGAAAACAATATTTTCTAGGTTTGATCAGTGAAAAAGATAATAGCCGATAGAAAAAAATATCTCAGTTTGATCAAACGTAATGCAGAGAAAATTTGGGTTTGGTCAAAGGATGAAATTTATTTTCTGATCAAATGACCGATAAAGCCATAAAGATGAAGATGCCAAATGCTACTTTTATAAACAAAATGGATATTTTCTGGATACAAAGAATTTGATTTGTTATGAAGCCAGTTTCAAAAAAAAAAGAATTTGATTTGTTAAAATGAGAAATGTTGCACTAGACGAGTGCTTTTCATCACATTATGTTTTTTTCTCATTTGCATCTTGATTTTAGTTGAGACAGTTTTATAAAATCCTGAGGTAATACGTTAGATTTTAACTCGTATATTTTACACATAAAGTTGTATCCGAATCCATTGAAAGTATTTCAAATCAAAGGAATCAAATTTTTTTTATCAAACATGAATAACACAAGATTTTAAATCTTGAATCTAAGTCTTAAATTGAATAACAATGGATTTTAAATTTCTTTAATGAAGAGATTGTAAGTACAAGAACCAATAACACTAGATTTTAATTAAAGATTTAGAATCAATCATTGAATAACACTACATTATAAAACCAAATGAATTAACTTTAAATCCACTAACCAATAACACCCCCTTAAGTACATGATTAAATTCATTAACATGCATTGAAGAATCTTGAACACTGTTTGATCACATTTGACCTAAGCTATACAAGACACAAAAAGTTTAAGGATCATTTATCCAAAATATGGCTCAACACAAAACAGCCTAAAAAAATCAGTGTTTTTGGAACTATTTGCACACTCACAATTACCATGTGGGTAACAAAAATAGTTCTCTAGTGACAAACTTTAAGTTTCTCCTAATAAAAATATACAAAAGAAATACAAAAATAGATTCGAAAAGAAATAATAAAATAATTTAGTTGAAAGGCAAAATGGATTTGAAAAGAAATAATAAAATAGTTTAGATGAAAGCCCATAATTTATGAGATCAATATCAAACAAGTAGTTATGCAAGCACTCATTCTCCTAATTAATTAAAGTACACCAATATTCTTATGTTAATTTGTTTTAAATTTAAAATCATGATCATTTTCTATTTTTTTTCCTAGTTGGATCCCATTTTTCATTGTGGTTCTTTTCGCTTTCCGGTGTATTTTAGTGGATGTTCTCCAAGTGGTGGTTGTTTAACAGTGGTTGTAGTGGCACTTATGTGGTCTACGGTGTCACGGTTCAGATATGTGAGGATGTGTCCTCAGACTTTGTTGTGGCCCTCGTAGTCCATAGTGATAAGGTCTCTTATTCCAAACAGAATGGTGGTGTTAGTTTTCCGGTGATAAAGATAGATGTGAGGGTGGGTTTCGTTCCGTTGCGGAATTGTCAATGGGTCTTCTCTCTTGTTGCAGCTCGTTTGTGGATGGTGAACAGAGATCCTAAAGGAGTTTTTCAGCAGCAGAGGAGACTGTCGGTTGTAGGATATCTCCAAGGCTTATCCAATTGATAACTCTAAACCATCAATTCTGTTCTATTTGTGTAGAGCCTTCTTTATCCCATGGTCCTCTTGTTTCTCTTTTTGATTTCGTTCTAGGTTGATCCACCTTCATGCTTAGATATAGGAGGTCTGCGATGAGGGTGTCCTTGTGATTCTTTTTTTCCTTTTGGTTTGCTGATTTGAATTTTGTTTCTTTGTTGGAAGCATCAATTTCTATTGTTGAAAACGGCAATCTCTGTATTGGTTTGTTATTATTTCTTTACTTAAAAAAACTAAAAACAAATAATTTAAAGTTATATTTTTAAGTCATGATTTTTCACACAAAATAAAATGACAATAGAAGGAAATATATTAATCTTTTATGAGATACTATTATTCATATATTCTTATAGAAAAACTTTTCGAGTCATTAATCCCTATTTAATTATTAATATAGCCCTCATTAATTGATGCAGTGTTAGGTTTGCCCGTCTATATTTGCTAGCTTAAGCTATCCGAAACACGAAAGGTCAACCAATAAGGTAACCACCGTCGGGGGTAACGGAGAATACTTGCCACAAGCGACAAACTTTTATTTCTCTTAATCCAAACACAAAAAAAAATTGAAAAGAAAAATGGATTTGAAAAGAAATAATAATACTAACAAAGTTGAGTTGAAAGCCCATTGTTTTATGAGAAGCAGTCTCAAACTGTCAAAAAACCACTCATTCTCCTTAAGTCCTAACTAAATTAAAGCCGACAGGAGAGAAATAATCAAACAAAGTAGCAACTAGACAAGTAGGAGTAGTTGACTTCTAAATCGTGTTCCCTTACAAAACCAGAACCAAAACTTAGACAATAATGTCACTCATCACCACCTTTGCTACTCCCCCTCTTGTTATTACCCCAACCGTTAGATCTTTCACCTTCTCACCAAGTCGTCGTCGCTCCAACCATACCATAATGTCCGCCGTCCGATCTGAGACCACTTCAACATGTCCTGTTCTGACCAAGTTTCAGAATGACTGTGCCACCCCTACGCCGGTCTTACGCGACGTAGCCAACGCCCTTGCTGATGACATGCAAGCCGGTCTAGCTGTCCATGGAGGAGGAGATCTCGAGATGATCTTGACCTATGTTGATGCTTTGCCTTCTGGGTAATTCTCCTTTTTTTTTATTTCCCTCTGGATCATTTCATTATGCTTTGTGATCTAAACATGATTAAAATGTTTGTCTTCTTACAAAACAAGTTTGAATTTGTTCTTCTTAGGATCCTTTGAGTAATGTTCTTCTCTGTTTCTTTACTCTGAAACGAGAACTTGATTAATGGCTTGCAGGAAGGAGGAAGGTTTGTTCTATGCATTGGATTTAGGGGGAACAAACTTTCGGGTGCGAAGCGTACAGTTTGGAGGAGAGGAGGAACATGTCGTAGCTACCAAATCTGAACAGCTATCTATTCCTCCCAAGCTTATGATTGGTACAAGTGAGGTAATAATGAATGACTCAGAATATTTTCTTTTAATATATCAATGAGTGTTACTAATCAATGCGGTTCTGTAACGAATGTTTTCAGGAACTCTTCGGGTTCATTGCTTCAAAGCTTGCAGATTTCGTTGCAAAGGAGGAGCCAAGGCGGTTTAGGTTGGAACAAGGGAGGAAAAGGGAGATTGGGTTTACTTTCTCCTTCCCTGTGAATCAAACCGCCATTGATTCAGGAACACTTATCAAGTGGACTAAAGGCTTTCACGTGTCTGGAATGGTAAGTTCATGTTTCTGTTTACCAAGTCTTTTTATTTTATGTGGTTCTAAATTCTAGTTAAAAATGTTGTTTGCAGGAAGGTAAAAACGTGGTTGCTTGTTTAAATGAAGCTATGGAAGCACATGGACTTGATATGCGAGTTTCTGCTCTCGTATGTCTCCTTTTTACTCAAAATATTAACAGATGGATAACTCTTGTCTTGTGGGTATTGTAACCTTGTTGATGTGTAAAGGTAAATGATGGAGTGGGAACATTGGCTGGAGCAAGGTATTGGGACAAGGATGTGATGGCCGGTGTGATTCTTGGCACTGGAACAAACGCTTGTTATGTAGAGCAGAAGAATGCAATTCCTAAACTCCAAAACAAATCTTCTTCTGGCACAACGGTATCATTGATATTGACTTCTATATGTACATAGTTTTGTTTTGTTCCCCTGCTTATACTGTTTTGGGTTTTGAATTAGATCATAAACACAGAGTGGGGAGGTTTCTCTAAGTGTCTTCCACGTACCATTTTTGACAAAGAGATGGATAAGGAAAGCTTAAATCCTGGTGAACATGTATTAGATCTTTCTTATGCAACATTATGTTTTTGTTTTATTTTGTTAGTGTATGGTATCACCAGTTCTTATGGTTGTTCATTTTTTATGTGTGGATGAAGTTATATGAGAAGATGATCTCAGGGATGTACCTTGGTGAAATTGTAAGAAGGGTTTTGCTCCATATGTGTGAAGCTGGTGAATTGTTCGGACAATCAGTTCCTTTCAAACTATCCACTCCTTTAGCACTCAAGTACTAACCATCTATCTCACACTATCTTTCTCCAATTAAACACATTTTCTGTATAAACCTTCTGTTTTTTTTTTTGTGGTAGTTTTTATTTATTATAATTGGTATATTGATTCTGTAATAGGAGCCAGGATCTATGCAAAATGCAAGAGGATGATACAGATGATCTTTCAAGTGTTGGATCAATCCTATACAACATTTTTGCGGTAAGTTGTTAATATATACAAGAAAAGGAATCACATCTATAGATTGGATCAATTTATTGATTCAATCAAGATACTGGAAACAGGTAGAGACAGATCTTAAGGCGAGGAGGAGAGTGGTGGAAGTGTGTGACACAGTAGTGAAACGCGGAGGACGTCTAGCAGGAGCTGGTATAGTGGCAATTCTGGAGAGGATTGAGAGAGAGACAAAAAGACTGGCTTCAGGTCAAAGAACCGTTGTGGCTATAGACGGTGCACTCTACGAGAAGTACCCGCAGTATCGACAGTATATGCAAGATGCACTAGTTGAGCTTCTTGGTGATGACCTTGCAAGTCACGTTCATATTAAACATACCAAAGATGTGTCTGGGCTTGGCGCTGCTTTATTGGCCGCTACTAACTCCATTTATTAGTAGTTGAACCTCTACTGCGTGAGTAAAAGACTTGGTGCGATACTGCTGTTCGTTTTTTTTAATCTCTTTTTACTTCATGAGTAAAACACGCATTATGTTATCTCTAATATATAAGAATCTTTATTTTCAAGCTCTCTATACTATGCCACTTACTAGAGGTGGTTTTTTTTTTCGGCATAAGCTTTAGCTAATGCTTCTGTCAAGTGTAAAACATCGATATAGTGGTTTTCATCTTTCATTATAAGCTTAACTAATTTCAGATTCAACTATTAATACTCAATGTTAGATTTATGAGAATATGAGAGTTTTAGAAAAGATTTATTGCTGGAGAATGAAGAATAAGAGAGAGAGAAAAGAGAGAATTATTTTTCCTTAGATCTGAATAATGTCATTACAATTGGTATTAAAAGAGAGAGGACATACTTACTCTAGTAACCAAACACACTTGGCTTACTAGAGAAGCTAAATTAAGTAATCTCTTTATTTTTATTTATATTATATCAATACTCCCCCTCAAGCTTTACCATAAGATATGGTGAAGCTTGGAACCCATGAAAACATCCCTCGTTAAAACCTTTTATGTGCAAAATTCAACGAGACAAAAACACACAAAGGAAAAAGAGTGGATGCTTCATGGCTTAAGGGGACTATGATCTAGCAAAGTCTATGAGTCCCAACCTCGGATGAATGAGCTCACAAACTTTGATACTTGCTCCTTTGGTGAAGATGTCAGCCAACTGATCTTCACTTCTAGTGTAGTAAGGTAAGATAATCTTCTGCTCCACAGCTTGTCTAACTTTGTGACAGTCCACTTCAATATGCTTTGTCCTCTCATGAAATACGGAGTTGGATGCTATATGAATAGCTGTCTGGTTATCACAGTGCATGGTAATTGGTGTTGGTGTCTCTATGCCCAAGTTTCTTAACAAGTTTCTGATCCAAATGAGTTCACTAGTTAGTTTCCTCATTGCTCTATACTCTGCCTCAGCACTCGAACATGACACCACTTTTTGCTTCTTGCTTTTCCAAGTCACTAGATTACCTCCAATGAAGGTGCAATACCCTGTAGTAGATCTCCTATCCACTCTATCACCAGCCGAATCTGCATCACAATATCTCACAATTTATGTGTTCTTGTTGCAACCCATCCAAACACCTTGACCTGGAACCTCTCTTAGGTATCTCATGATCCTTTCCACTATATTCCAATGATGAACTTTAGGTGCTTGCATATGCTGGCTGACTTGATTCATAGCAAAACAAATGTCAGGTCTTGTAATGGTGAGATAGATCAACTTTCCAACCATCCTCCTATAGAGCTTGAAGTCTCCGAATGATTTGTCTTCAAACTCCCCCTCACGCAAGACTTTGTAGCCTTCTTCTAGTGGAGTCTTTGCTGCTCTTGATCCAAGATTACTTGCCTCACTCAACAAATCAAGAGTGTACTTCCTTTGGGATAATGATAGTCCTTCTTTTGATCGACATATTTCAATCCCCAGGAAGTACTTTAATTCCCCCAAGTCCTTGATATCAAATGATGTTTTAAGAAAAGCTTTAGTCAAGATGATACCTTCCTTGTCACTGCCAGTGATGATAATATCATCCACATATATCAGAATCACCACAATTCCTTGCTTGCTTGTAAGGGTGAACAAAGTATGATCAGCTTCTGACTTTACAAACCCCCTTCCATTGAGAGTTGTACTCAATTTGTGATACCAGGCTCTTGGTGACTGTTTTAAACCATAGATTGCTTTCTTCAATCTTAAAACATTTCCTGGCTTGACCATATCTTCCATACCCGGAGGTGGTCTCATGTAAACCTCATCCTCCAGCTCTCCTTGAAGAAAAGCATTTTTGACATCCATCTGCCATAAATCCCATTCCAGGTTCACTGCTAAAGAAAGTAGAATCCGAATGGTGTGGAGATTAGCTACTGGTGCAAAGGTATCCATGTAATCTTCTCCATAGACTTGAGTGTAACCTCTTGCAACCAGCCTTGTCTTCTTTCTTTCTGGTTTTCCATTGGCAAGATACTTGATCGTGAAGAGCAGACGGCTTGTAGCAGTTTTCTTTCCTTTGGGAAGCTCAGTTTCATACCAAGTATCATTTTTGATCATGGCACCAATTTCATCTCCAACTGACTCTCTCCACTCTTTATCTTCCATAGCTTCTTCATAAGTCTTTGGAACATACTCTTGATCCAGATTACTGATGAAGACTGCATGCTCTTGAGGATAACTTGCAAAAGAGCATGTTGCTTGGTTAGGATGAGCCACTGCATTATTGTTGAAGTACACTCTAGTGTCAACCCACTGTGATGGTTTCTTCACTCTTGGGCTTCTTCTCAATGGTTGTATTTGTTGCTCTAGTCCAACTACATCTTCATGTCTTTGATCTTCATTACCCTGATCAGATTCAGCTCCATCTTGATCATGTGTGCTTGCTGAATCATCTGCTTCTTGTGGCTGTGATTCGGGTTCATTACCCCCTTCAGGATCAGGATGGACTGTTTCAACAACTGATGCTGGTTCTTCATTATTTTCAGCAGCTGGTGGTGTTGGAGAAGCAGCTGGTACTTCACTGCTCAGAGGCTGACTGATGCCTATATTTTCCAGAAATATTCTCCAATTATTTGCTCTATCTGAAGGTTCTTGAGAAAGATCTTGAAGGCTTTTCCAATCTTTTTCCTCATAGTACCCCTTAGATTCCACAAACTTAACATCTCTCGAGATTAAAACTCTTCTTGCTGCTGGATCATAACACTTATATCCTTTTTGTGTTGGAGAATAACCAATGAACATAGCTTTGACGCTTTTAGCATCAAGTTTATTTCTCTGTTCTCCTGGTATCATCACAAAGCAGAAACACCCAAACACACGCAAATGATCCAAAGAAGGCTTGGTCTTGTTTAAGACCTCAAATGGAGACATGTCGTTGAGGACTTTGGTTGGGGTTCTATTGATCAAATAAGTAGCAGACATCACAGCATCACTCCAGAACCTTTTTGGAACATTAGTGTGAAACATCATTGATCTTGCTACTTCCATCAAGTGCCTATTTTTCCTCTCAGCAACTCCATTTTATTGAGGAGTGTAAGGGCAGCTTGTTTGGTGAATGATCCCATGTTGAGCAAGATATTGTCTAAACGCATGACTTGTGTACTCTCCACCATTATCTGATCTGAGAATTTTCAGCTTTGCATTGAAATGGTTGCATATATAGGTCTGAAAATTCTTGAAAGCTTCCAACACCCTGTCCTTGGACTGAATTAGTGTCACCCACATGTATTTAGACTTCTCATCAATGAAGGTAACAAAATATTTGTGGTTCTCCCTTGACATACAAGGAGCAGTCCATACATCAGAGTGAACAAGATCAAAACATCTTTCATAGATGGTGCTAGACTGTGGGAAGACTGTTCTACAATGCTTTCCCAATATGCAAGCTTCACAATCATCATTCTTGAAGACCGTACCTGGACGCATCAGGTTTAGAGCTCTCGTATGAGGATGTCCCAGCCTAGCATGCCAAGTAATACTATCACATTTATCAGCAGTACTACTCAAGCACATAGAATCGATGGGTTTAGGATTCTTAGCCATTTGAAGATGGTATAGCTGATGATTGCTGTCTCCTCGACCAATAACTCTATCAGTCTTCAAATCTTGAAACTCAACTTCATTGGGTCTAAATACTACTTGACAATCAAGGTCAATAGTGGCTTTCTTTACAGATAACAGATTTGAAGTGAACTGAGGCATGTAGAAGGCAGTTGAATCCTTCTCAAATAGCTTGAGCTTTCCCACTCCTTCTATTGGGATCTTATCACCATTAGCTATCATGACACTCCCTGTTGCTGCCTTAACCTCACTTATCAGACTCCTATCACTGATCATATGATGGCTTGCACCAGAATCAATTATGGTGGGCTTAGATGTGGATGCTGAGGCAGGAGCACCTTGTCTCCGGGTCGTAGCCACAGCATACACATACTTGACCAGCTCATTCATTTCCTTCATTGTGACCATCTCATCTGGTGCTTTGGCTTCCAGCCCTCTTAGAATCTCATTTTTCTCCACTGCATTCCCAATGTAAGCTGAGTAAGAACACTCTCCTCTAACCATCTTCTTCCATGGCTCTCTCATCATGAACCACACCTTAGAAAGCTTTCTCAGCCTCCTCTTCTTACAGCAAGTACCACCTTTCCACCGGTTTGATTTCTTGTTCTTTTCATAAGCTGTTTCAATCCCACCTTTTATAGTGTTTTCTTGAACAGCTTTATCTTCATCTCTCAGACCTCGTGTCTGATTTTCTTCAGTAGTCAACTCTAGTAAAGGCTTCTCCTTTACAAGATTACTCCATAACCCACAGCTTTCCAAAGCTGTCTTTGTCCATCTGGACAAAACCCCATCAGTTTCTTCTTCAAGCTTAACTGATGTAATAGATCTATGCTTCACTTCCATGTTGAGGTTGTTTGTATCCATTAGAAAAACCTCAATCAACTTCCTTAGCCAACCTGGCTCTGATACCATGTTAGATTTATGAGAATATGAGAGTTTTAGAAAAGATTTATTGCTGGAGAATGAAAAACAAGAGAGAGAGAAAAGAGAGAATTATTTTTCCTTAGATCTGAATAATGTCATTACAACTGGTATTAAAAGAGAGAGGACATACTCACTCTAGTAACCAAACACACTTGGCTTACTAGAGAAGCTAAATTAAGTAATCTCTTTATTTTTATTTATATTATATCAATACTCAATAGAATTCAAATCCAGTCAGCTTGTGGTTGTTTCTCTAAAATTAATCAGATTCAATGGTCTAGTTTCAAATCTTAAAATATTCATAACAAAAATTTATTCACACACGACAAAATCAGTCTAATTTAATTGAACTAAAATCACTAGAAAATATCAGTTAATCAAAATTCAGATGATGGAAGGACTTATGACATCTCCGATAAGAGATCGCACGATCTCTGACGATGAAGAGGAAAAGTTATGACGAATGTCCAATGAGTTGAGGGCGACGATCGGACGACAGTGACAAGTTAATAGTCATGAGCTGACGGCATAAACTGATCTGCGGCGAACTTGAGAGGAAGACGAGGAGATATCAACGAGACAACGATAAAGAAGGTTGTATTTTAGTTTTTATTATCTAATTAATACTTTATGGAAAAGGGCAGTATGATAATTTATCCTATATAATGAAATCTAGTTGAGTCATTTTGGAATATAATTGCTGGTTAAAAATGAAAAAAAAAATTATTTGGTGTCATTTGAAGTTATTTCTCTATAAACTATGATAAACATATTTATAACAGTGTAAATCAATTACATTTTTTTTAAAAAAATTATTATAAAATGATTAAGAATATTAATATTTGTCAAAAAAAATTCTGTAGTGTGTAAAAGTTGAAAATATGTTGAATGATAAAGTTAAAGAAAGAAAATACATTGATATTGAATTTTGAATTCATTGTGGATAGTCTAAGACCATTTGTACCTATATAGTTGAATTGTTAAATAAATATTGAACAGTTGAAAATGCTACAGTTAACATTTAAAAAATTAAATTTGATGACATAGACTATTTGGTTTTGAATAAAAGAAAATGTGAACCATCAAAACCACATGTTATTTCTATACAAATAACTTTACAGTTTATTTTTCAAACGATATGTTGACATGTTATCACGCTTCACTTATTATTTGCTTTTGTTCTCCACAAATAACATAAATTATATTCTTACGTAACACATGTAGGAAATTCTTGACTAAAAGAAGCTGGTTTCTTTTTTAGAAAAATTTTCAACTATGACTCACAACTTGATTTAAAATGCAAAAGTTAACCCAAACTTGAATCAAATGCAAAACTAACTTTAAAAACTATTGAAATTACAACCAGCTTATTGTAAACAAAAAAACGAAATTATTTTACGTTTCTAATCCCTGTAAGTCGTCTGTTCAGACAACTTTCAATTAAGTCTTCTGCGCAGACGACTTTCCTGATGACTTACTTAAAAGTCATATAGTTTAGTTCTTCTTAAAAATAATTTAAAATTTTTGTTAAAAATATTTTGATAAGTGAAAAATTGAAATCATGTAATTAACATATGTTTTAAGAGATATAAATTAAAATATAACAATTTTTTTTTTTCAACATAGATGAGTGAAAGTAGTGTGTCATGATATTCTTTAGTTTAGGTTTTGTCAAACATATGTTGTAGTATTGTATGTATTCTTAGGATTATGTTTTGGAAAGCATAAATGTTTTTTTGAAAAATTTAAAATTGACCTAAGTGTGTTTATTTATGTGTATAGTAACCCTCTATGTAAGTATAATTTGATTTTATAACGTAGTTAGTTTGTTAATTTAGTCAATTTAGTTTAGGGGTTAAAATTAGGGTATATGACGACTTACGTTTAAGTCTTGTAGTGAATAATTTAAGCCATACGACTTACATGTAAGTCATCCAAATATTTGCGCTTAAAAATATTTTAATTTTCCGCTAAAAATATTTTATTTTTCCGCTGAAAATATTGAAGCCTTTTGGTGAATAACTTAAACCAAACGACTTACATGTAAGTCGTCCAAATATTTGCGCTTAAAATATTTTAATTTCCCGCTAAAAATATTTTAGTTTCCCGCTAAAAATATTTTAGTTTTCCGCTTAATTGAAAGTCTTATGAATCGAAAATATTTAACCTAATTGAAATTTTTTGTCTCCCTATATAAAGAAAAATTCACACATTTTCTTTCTTTCTCTTAAATGGCTGCAACAAAAATGTAATGTTCATCATTCTAAAACTCTTCAACCTCTCTCTAATCTTTTAAACTTATAAATACAAAGCTTTATATCATTTTATTGTTTTTGTTTAATGTCTTTCTCACTAATTTATCTTGTTTTTGCAAGTTTTTCATCACATGGTTCTCAATTTCCACTCATTTAAATGTAGATCTATTAATTTTAGACATGTATTTTTATGTCTGATTTTTCTTCATTTGGTAACTTCTTGTTGCATAAATTTCTTATCTTTTTTCTCAAACTAAAACTTTCCAAACCCACTCTAATCTCTTAGACTTGAAAACACCAAACTTTATAAGAATTTTTCAATTTTGTCTCATGTCTTTCTCACTAATCTATTTTTTTTGCAGGTTTTTAATTAGATGGTTTTCATCTTTCACTTGGATATGTACATTCTGTGTTCTATAAAAGTATATATATCTAATCTTTCACTCATTTTCTCTGTTTTTAAGCCATTTGAACGTTTTTGGATGTGCAGGTTTTCCAGATCTGGAAGACTTCCAGGAAGTCTGGAAGTCTTCCAGCTTCCAGACGACTTCCAGGAAGTCATCTGGACCTCTTGGAAGTCGTCGGGACTTCTTGGAAGTCGTTCGAACCTCCTGGAAATCGTCCGGACCTCTTGGAAGTCGTTCGGACCTCCTAGAAGTCGTCCGGACCTCCTAGAAGTTGTCCGGACCTCCTGGAAGTCGTCCGAGCCTCCTGAAAGTCGTCTGAACCTCTTTGAAGTTGTCTGGATCTCCTGGAAGTTGTCTGGACCTCATGAAAGTCGTCTGGACCTCGCGGAGTCCAAGCTTGTCTTTATAGATGAATGATCTATACTAGTTTTGTTTGTGGTTTGTTTTGTGATTTTCATGTGTACTCCCTTAGTTGTGATTTTTTCTGTAAAATCATTAATAATGTTTCCAAGATGTAATATATGTGTTAACAATGTGTTTACACATTTACAAATCAATGAAATAATTGATTTCAATAGCTTTTCTCTTATCTTTGGATCTCGCATATGCAATAATAAACTCCAATGGCCTTCTTCTCATCTTAATAAATAAGAATGTTGGTAGCCTCATATTGATACAACATTTTAACATACATTTTAGCCATTCTTCCAACTCATAACAATAATCATAATTGGTGTCTATAACAGTGATGAAAACAAACAATAATAACTAGTCAAATCATATCACTTTTTTTACAAGTTTGTGATGAAATTATTCTCTTTGTAGAAGACTTATCAGACTTTCTTGTAAGTCGTCAGATAAGTCTTTTGTAAATGTTAAATCTTATGACTTGTATTGTTTTATATGCTGCATATGGATGATTTTATTCTCCATAAAATGCATGTATCCAACGCATCATCTGCAGAAATTCAAAATAAAACACATTAGCAAACATAAAACATGTATGAGTTAAAAACACATTAGCTATAAACTTTGATTAACATGAATATTGGTAACCTCATAAATATCACCAATTATGTTATAAATTTCATTCCATGGCCCTACCATTAATTAATATACATGAAATAATAAGAAAATGTTCAAAAATCTTTATAGTATTAGAGAAAATGAAAGTTTAGTAAACATTGACGCATATGACATTCAAGTAAGTCGTCTAGAATTCTTCGGAAGACTTACAAGTAAGTCGTCTAGAATTCTTCAGAAGACTTACAAGTAAGTTGTCTGGAGAGGTCATTTTTGCAATTGATCTTTAAATTGGATGACTTACTTGTAAGTCGTCCAGTTTTGTTTGTTAAAAAAAACTTCAGACGACTTAACAGTAAGTCGTCTAGGATAAACGGGCTAGTTTTGCATTTGACTGAATTGTATCAGATATTTGAGTTTTCCTGGACGATTTACTTGTAAGTCGTCTCTGGGAAAACAAAAAACTTCATATTTTATTATTTCTAGATGACTTACATGTAAGTCGTCACAGGTTAGTTTAAAATTCGAAAATAAAACTTAAGTAATTAATTCTCCCAGACGACTTACAAGTAAGTCTTTCAGCTAGATGACTTACAGGAAAGTCGTCCGAGATAAGCAAGGTTTGAACAGAATCCCGAAAAAAAAAATCTGGACGACTAGACTTATCTTGGACGACTTTCAAGTAAGTTTTCGGACTGGACGACTTACGTTTAAGTCTTCTGGAAAAAAATTGATATTTAAGTTTTATTTTCCAATTGCAAAACTAACTTGAGAAGACTTACTTCTAAGCCGTCTAGCTTTAATAAAATATTGCTTTTTTTGTTTTCCCAGAGACGACTTACATGTAAGTCTTCCAGAAAAATTGAAATATCTGACACAATTCGGTCAAATGCAAAACTGACTCGTTTATCCTGTAAGTCATTTGGAGGTTTTTTAACAAACAAAACTAAAAGACTTACAAGTAAGTCGTCCAGTTAGACCAGAAAACTTACACTTAAGTCTTCTACAGACAGAAGACTTACCCGTAAGTCTTCTAGACGAACATATCTGGAAAAAAATTCAATTTCATACCTTATATTAGTGAGATGACTTCCAAACACACAAAAGTCACAAAAGTCTTCTCCAACCGCATATAACCTCAAACAAAAGTAACCCACCAAGAATCATAAGCTTATTTGACTCTATGAACCATAAAAAAGTTACAAAAAATTATTTGAGTTTTTTGGATGAATATTGAGACAAAGTGAAAGAGAAGTTGTTTTTAGTTCATAACAATTGAGAAAGAGAGAGTGTAAATTGATTTGAGGTGCATTAAGAACTTCAAAATGGTTGTTCATGGTGGTTAGAGTATTGATGGCAGTGGCAATCGTGTAAATACTTGAAGATGATGAGATTGAGAGAGTAAAAATATCATTTTCGAAAAAAAGAAAAAAAAATAATGGCATTTTCGTGAATAATGTGAACTTGTGGGGTGAATAGGACAAAAGAAAAATCTAAAAAAAAACATAGGTTAGTTTTGTCTTTGACTTTGAGTTTTGAGTCAATTTTGCGAAAAGCCCTTCTTTGTTTTTAGAATTATATCACTAAGAAAATAAAAAGAGCTGGCATCCTTTGAAAGATTTTTTTCATCACATCCATTCATGGATAAAGCAATAATTTTAACAAGACAAAAACAATTGAAGCTTAACATTTAAATGAATGTGTTCATTATTTATGAGATAAGTTATCTATCTTGATATTTTATTTACTACCTTGATATTTAACAAATTGTATACCACTCATTTTTTTTGGTGAATGCTTGCTTTGTGGTGTTTTCAACTAATTATTTCATATTGATTAAACGTGTCATATATCAAAGAAATTTAGTCACAGTCTGATATAAAATCATTTATTTCTATCATATTTGTTTATTTATTACGTTTAGTGTATATTTGTCTTGCCATGTTACACGTTTTATTTAGTTCTTATCTTAATGTACAAATTTTCAAAGATATGTTAGTCTTTTGAACCTGTAAATACTGATTTAATCGCCATGTGAATAACATTATTCCATTTGAAAATGTGATTCCTCTACAGTCAATGTAACTAATTTACTTCAATAAATGTAAATTTTGAAAAAAATCATATTAGAATATGTTGTTTTGGGATATGTTGTTCTATTTTTATACATGTTTCTACTTTCAGTACTTTTATTTTCATCCAATTTTAGGGTTGGATATTGCTCCATCAACATATATACATTTGCGGTCCAAAGAATTTTTAAACCGTTATCAGATACATAATTATAAGTAAATGTTTATAAATATAAAATATTTTCTATAGGTATTCTACGATCTTTCATATCTTCAAATCTTTTTTTACAGTCACATTTGTAATTTTTTTTCAAATACATATGTCTTGATAAAAAAAATTAAAAAATCATTCAAAACTGATCTCCAATTAGATTTCGTTTAGTTTTGTTTTCAGTTTTTGTTTTCAGTTCCTATAATTTAAAAACCATATTATAGATGTACATATTTGCTTTTGCGATGATCAATAAATTTAACATTTCATCAAAAAAATTAGATTTCATCGAAATGTTTTCACAATCTTCATGACTGAAAAACTTTGCTCAACAGTTGCAGTGGCAACATATAAAATCAAAATCAGCTTCAAAAGTATATAAATCAAAGAAATGCTTATGTGTTTCCACCAAAGTACGAACAAATTCTCCAAGATCTTCCAAATGAGTAAGCATTTCAAATGTTATTAATATAGATATCTAACTTTTGGTCAAGCGTTGTGTATGTTCCATGACTAAAGTTAGATAGGTAGAATGTTGACAAGCTCATCAGTAATGTTCAAAAGATAAAGAAACAACACAAATAAGTAGTTCAGCGTTCACCCCATGAAAGCGATCATTGAGTTCTTGTAGCTGCAAATCAAAACTTGCATATAAGCAATTAACCTTGTAGTGATGTTCATTTTTTACTCCTGTTTTTCTTCCTTTGAGTTCTTGTGTCAAGGAAATATTTCTTCATACCAAGCTCTTCAATAAAAAATTTCTTTTAGAAGAATAAACTTAAATCATAAGAGAATTTCTTCCATCAGCACTAAAATTATGCAAGTGTCTTTTTGTTGATTTTACTAAGGTCATTACATTCAAAATATCTTGATCTGTTTCATTCAAAATATCTTGATCTGTTTTTAAGGGCCATGTACAAACTATTTGTGGCTCCTAAAAGGTTAACTATCACTTGCAAATAGAAAAAAAAATATCAAAGCTATTGGCGTAACTGAGGAAGCCATATGCTTGACATCTTTTCAAGTTATATGTGCCATCATTATGAGCACATAAAAGCACATTAATGATAGAAGAAAAACACTCAACCACACGCAATGAAGTTCTGTAGTGGGAGCTCCAACGAGCAATCTCTAGTCTTTGAGTAGAAACATCTTAGTTTAACCATTTTCCAGTTTTTCGTTCACCATCATTAACTTATTTCTCAATCGTTTCTTTGCGACTCTCTCTCTCTCTCTCTCTCTCTCTCTCTCTCTCTCTCTCTCTCTCTCTCTCTCTCTCTCTCTCTCTCTCTCTCTCTATATGAGCATATAGTTCCTTTTATATGAAGCTCTCGCCACATATACATTCTACAAATCATACAAAGAAGTATCCAACATTAAAATGCTTTTTTGGCAAATGCTTTTTTTGGCAACTGCTACAACAACTAACTAAAGCTGATGAGCATTTTAAAAAAGAAATTCGATGACGTGGATTACTTGGTGATGCATGGATTCAACATGTTGAATACGAAGAAATTGTGGACCACCAACGACACATGTCATTTCTTTACAAATAATTTGATACAATAGATTTCCAAATGATATGAAACAGGTTACTATGCATTATTTGTTACATGTTGTTGTTCTTTACAAATAACTTAATTATATTATTACATAACACATATAGAAAATACTTGCTTAAGGAGTTGATTTCTTTGTACTCAGGATTATGTCGCACAAGCAATAAAAAAAAAGTTGATATCACTTTGAAAAATGTCTTCATGATTTCATCCCAAAAATATATTCGGAGATAGAGCAAACATTTTAATAGGTAAAGAAAATATGACAAAAACTACTAGATATGGATATTTAAATGAGTGTGTTTATTATTTCTCATACACAATGTCTATATTGATATTTATTTAATACCTTGACATCAACAGATTATACCTCTTAATTTTTTTGTCAATGCTTTTTTGTGACTGACACATGAAGATAGATTGGATAAACAAGATGATCCAAAGGATAATGGATCCTCTCCTCGTATGAAGAATCAAAAAAATGATTAGATCCTCTTCAGTATGATCGTCCTCAGCCAGCTGACCATCTCTGTCGGTTCTGAATGATTCATTGGTATGCGTACCAGCTGCAGTTGTCTCCTTATAGCAAATATAAAAGACTCGTCTCTCCTATCTCTTCCATTTACATTATCTATCTTACTTTTTTATTTGTTTTATTAATTATTTAGTTGGGAAAGATTCCACAAAAAGTTTTCACTAATCATCTAAACACTATTTGAGAATTAATTTGATTATATGTTATCACCATATCCTCTGTATATTAATTGAGGAACATTTGAAAAGATGTAACTTCAAGTTTGTAGTATTTTTAAAAAGTTTCTGCTTAGGTGCCAATCAATTAAATACTCAATTAATCCTATGTCGCAGCATTAAATTCAATTAGAAAAATGGTTGGTCCAAATTTGATTTTAATTCTCGCTATAGACATTAACAATTAAATATAAGAGATTAACTAAAGCAATATATTTTAATTGTAGGAACAAGATCATATGAATATTGGTCGTGTTTTTTATGTTTAGTAAAGAAAAACACAAACATACAAAGGATGATACAAAACAAAGCATTAAACGTGTTACACCTCGATCACTTTGTCTTCCACAGATTCCCGAGCTCGAGAAGTTGTAGGCGTAGCTGAGAGCTTCACATCGAGCACACATGCTTCTTCAGATCGGTCAGTTCACTTGTGTCAAGCTGAAGGGACAAAGATTGGATTGAGAACGACGAATTGAGCAGTTTTCGGATTCAATGGTTTGATCGCTGAGAGTCTCACGGTTCCTCGTTGCAATTGTTGCTCACTTTGAGCTTTCTGTACAACCAGTCCCTGATATTTGTGACTTTTCAAGATTGGCCCCATAATAAAACACACTCAGCGGGCAGTACAACATGTCAATAATACATTTATGCCGACAATATTTGGACGCTGGTGTTTCACAGATGGATCTTGAAAAGATAAGGATGTCTTATCCGGACAAGGATGGTATAATACTTTACCAGGATACAATGGTTTGATGGGGGCACGAAGCGTAAAGGCTAGTCCATCTTCTCTTCATGCAGAGATGGAAGCGCTACTTTGGGCAATGGAATGTATGAGGAATCTACGATAATTTCAGCTTACGTTTACAACAGATTTTTCATAACTGGTAAAGATGGTTTGAGAACCAGAAGATTGACCAACTTTTACAAGTTACTTAGAAGACCTCAGGATTCTGAAAGAAAATTTTTTCAGTTCAAAGATCGTTCATGTTCCAAAACACAAAAATTTAAGATGGACAGTCTAGCACGCAGTGCAGGAAAGAAGACTTCGTATGTTGTTCAGATGTGTACAGAGCTACATCTTGGTTCATGTTTTGTTGAGGACTAAGAAAAAGAAAAGTGTCCAGCATTTTCCGATTTTTAAAGAAAAAAAGTCAGAAATTTCATTTTGGGCCTTTCTTGTTAATGGGCTTTTGGGCGACAAGAATATTTTAGATATTTGGTAAATTTAATAATTTGTCCACCCTAATTTTTGTAATCGCTGATAACCGGTCGCCTTCGCCTTCTTCTTCATCTAGCTACTACTTCTTTCAGCGGGATTGAGTTTCAGGTACCCAACCCTAAAATTTATGTAAACTCATTATGCTTAATTTATTCTTGCAAACGCTGAAATTTCCAAAACTTCAGGATTGATAATGGAGATTGAAACTAACGACTCAGTAGTACCTGGGAAGAATCTAGTTAAAGTCTCATTCAAACTTGGAACAGAGAGCTACACGGTTGATGCAATCCAAGGTGACACTGTGGTAGACCAATTGGTTTCGATGAAAGTGGAAAGTATGAAGATACTCAAGGAGTTTATTACAAAGCATAATGTTCCTGATCACGTCCCCGACGAAAGCTTGTCTGATGAAGGAGTTGAGGATGATGATGCTGTCAAATGTCCTGTGAAGAAGCCCAAGAAGACAAAGATTTGATTTGACTTCCTTTTTAAAACTGTGTTTCATTACTCAAAACTGCTGTCGTTTTCTCCTTGCATATGTTAACTGGTTATCTTAGCTGTTTGTGGAACAGTTTTGTTTACTTGATGTTGGCGAGTGCATTGCATATGAAGGGCACATCCATTGAATGCTCACAGAGTTAGCTCTTGGAACTTTAGTGAAACTGTTAGAACCCAACAATGCGCTAACTGAATAGAACATAACTGAACCATGTTGCTAAAGGCATTAGATGCATGACTGATGAGTCTGGTTATCTATATTGATTAGTTTTTGGTTCATGTGTAATTGACTGATTCGGTAACCAGCAAAGTCTTTTGGTAAGAGTTAAGTAGTTCGGTGGCTAGAGAATGTATAATATTTCTGTTTTTGTTACTGAAATTGAGAGTTTATGTGACCTGATTCTCATCAAGTAGGGTAAGTAATCTTTGGATAACAGCGCAGACTAGAGAATCAGATAGGTAAAGCAGCAGCAGCAGATGTTTAACCAAAGAAACTTGTAATACCTTATACATTTCTCGGGAAATCGGCCAATTCATACATCAACAGGAGACCGCGGTCCCGATCAGTACATACACTGCCTACCTGTGCTAAAACATACATCAACTAACGATTTTTTCAAATTTCATACATCAACTCACACTTTTCGGCTGTTTCATACATTAACCGTGTCACCGTCAGTCAAACTATAACGGTGTGTTACGTGGACTTAACAGGTGATTACGTGGATTAATAGGTTTAAGGAAAACAGCCAATTCATACATCAACAAGGGGTCGCGGTTCTGATCTGTACATCAACTCACACCATATGGTAAAACATACATCATCTCAAATTATATTTAAATTTCATACGTCAATTTCGGTAAATTCATACACTGGCTGTATTTTCGTTGATTAAATATTGACCGAGTTTTACGTAGATTTAACAGATAATTACGTGAAAATTAATCTCAAAACGGCGTCATTTTATTGAAAAAAAAATGTTTTCAATGTGTTTAGAACAGGATTCGAAACCGGGTTACCCGCAATACCCCACCCCCCTTTCGACCACTCTGCCATTTACGATTATGGTAATATTACATCACATATACACATTTAATATTTATTAGTTCCAGGTTCCCCAATAAAAAGATAATTTCATTAGGTATAATGAGGATTCGAAACCAAGCTCTCTGATTTATCAGATACCCACTCGACCACTTTGCCATGTATGCTTCATTGTTTCAATACATTGCATATACATATTATCATCATCCGTTCTCGGTTCCCAAAAAATCATTTCTTTTGGATTAGAGAGAGATTCGAACCCTGTTAAATTTTTTTTTCTTTTGATACAACTAATTAAACTCAAAATTTTGATGTCTTTTAGTCGTGTTCACATCAAATGAAGATTTGTCCGGTTAAGATATAATCAAGCCGAGTAATAGCGAGAACCTAAATTCAAAATATAAATTATTTCAATTAAAATATATAAACAAATTGAAACTTATAGTTTCCTATAATTTTACATTTGAGCAATTCTTTAGTTTTAATAAAACATTTGAACAATTCCTACCAAACCGAATATATGTATATGTGATGTATTAATAGGATGAATCATACATGGTGAGAGATTCAGTGGGGGATAGTTATTTTGAGGAACCCGTGTTCGAATGCCCTTCTATACCAAATGAAAACATGTAACCTATGAAAGATAAATATGTGTATGTGATGTATTAAAACAATTAAGCATTCATGTCGAAGTTGTCAAGTGGGAGATGCGGTTAAATTAGGGAACCCGAGTTCGATTATCCATTATACAAATGATATTAAAATTTTATTGGGGAACCTGGAACTTATAAATGTTAAATATCTATATGTGATACATTATACCGATGAATCCATACCTGACAGAGTGGTCGAGATGGAGATATTGTTTGGTGTGTAACCCGAGTTCGAATCCTGCCCTAAGAAATGGGAAAACAATTTTTTTTTCAATAAAACGTCGTCGTTTTGGGATTAATTTCCACGTAATCATCTGTTAAGTCCACGTAAGACTCCGTCAATATTTAATCAACGGAACTACGGTCAATGTATGAATTTACCGAAAATGATTGATTGTCGTATGAAATTTGAATATAATCTGAGTTGATGTATGTTTTAGCACAGGGTGTGAGTTTATGTACTGATAATTAATCCACGTAATCATCCGTTAAGTCCACGTAATACACCGTTATAGTTTGACTGACGGTGAGACGGTCAATGTATGAAATAGCCGAAAAATGTGAGTTGATGTATGAAATTTGAAAAAATCGTTAGTTGATATATGTTTTATCGCAGGTATGCAGTGTATGTACTGATCGGGACCGCAGTCCCCTGTTGATGTATGAATTGGCCGATTTCCCTACATTTCTCACTAGTTGTCAATATACTTTCTTGATATTTCGACAGTTGTTTATCAATTTGGATTCGGATTTATCAGATAGCATATGCTCATACCAAATATTTTCTTTATACAGAACTTTAATGGCTGTGATAACTAGCAAGTAACCTCACTAGTTGAAAGAATTTTTTTTTACAGATAAAACAAATTTAGAATAGTGATCTCAACAGAATCGTTTTACAAATCTTAAAATCGCAATAGCTGTCTTCAACTCAACAAAGCATATCAGATCTCTGGAACAATAACCCCAGCTTTTTTTTTTCTGAGAAACAGTCATATCACTCTAGCTTCTCGAGCTCTGACATCCTCTCAATGATCGCCTGCAAGTACAATAGTTGTTTCCCAACCTTTAGCGTTCAAGAAAGAGCATGTTTGATACATTCTCGTGAAACAGAAAAAGAACAAAAAAAAACTCCCATACCCTTTTGCTGGTTTCTTGGAGCTCTCCGGCAAGAATGAATTCATCAAGTATCAAGTACACCTGTTTCAAATCAACATATGAGGATGCTGGCGTACACATAATGGGTCACAAGATAGTCAGCTTTAGAAGAAATAAAACAACCTTCTGTCTTTAAAAAAGGCCTTTACACATGAGTTCACAAGTTGTAAGCAAGAAGCCAGTTTTCAAATTGTTACAGAATCATCATAAGATAAACATAGAGGTTAGAGAAAACTATACACATAAGGAGGGTACCTTGTGGAAGTTGAAGACGAGATCAAGCTCACAGACATTGCTGAAGAAATGATCCAAAATCTCCACAAACAAATGGATGCACTCAAGGTACGCCAACTCGTTGTCCGTTATGTCCACGCACACGGAGAAAAACAGTCCAGCGTAACGCCTGTATATCACCTTGTGTGTTCTAAACTGGAAACACGACAGTGACATGATTCACAAAAGTTAGAAAACTTGAAATCCAATGGTTAGGTTTCTTCTAATATCTACACGTCGCACAAACCTCAACGAAATTGGTGAATTTTGCGTCGCGGTTCACCACTAACCTATGAACCTGAGGAGAATATTAGGAATCAGGAAGAGGAGAGCCAAAAGGATTGATTGAAGGAAGAGGGGAGAGAGAGAGAGAGAGACCTCGTATTCGACTTTGTGTTTCTCGGATTCTTCGAGAGGGACATAGTACTTGGCAAGACGAGTCTTCCCTTGTCTGTTCTGCAATAATATGAATCGGATCTGCAAACAGATGAAATCAATTTAGACACAGAGATGGATCGACAAAGTGGAGAAGAGACAAAGCAAGCAACCATTTTCTCTGGAGATTTCACGAGCGATCAGACCGGAGATGTAACCCCAATTATCTTCGATTCAGATCTCTCTTTCTCCCTCGCTTTGAATTTTCACGAACCAGACCCCAATTATTAGACAAACTGATATATTTACTGATTTCCAAATGAAACTAACCACACTATATAAACATAATAAAAATCCTTCATTTAGCAGCACTTTAAATCTTAAAAAATTTTCATTAACACTTTCAACTTTTAAATTGTCATTTGCTTCATAAAAAACTTTCAAAACGAAAAGTTGACCGGTTATGCAGGTAAAAAAATAATGTATCATGTTTTTTTTTTAAAAAATAATTATTTAGTTAATAATAGAAAAAAATAATAACTAAATTTCTAAAAAAATATTAAAAACTCACAAAATTAAAGAAACATTCATAATTGTTTTTAAAAAAATTTCAAAAAATTAAATAAAGATTATAAATTAAATAAAATAAAAAACTCAAAAAAATAAATTAAATTAAATTAAAATTCAGAAAAAGTAAATAAAAGTTCATAAATATTTTTTGAAAATTTGAAAATTCAAAAGCTCAAAAATATTTAAATTTAAACTTTTTTAAAAAATAACACAGCGCCGTTTACAGTAAAAATTCAAATATATCACTTATGACAATGGTGATTTTTCACATAACCTTTAACAATGACAATTAAGATTGCATTTTAACAATGATGTCGGAACTTATTATTGGAGATATATCATAAACGTCATTTTTAATAGTTAGGTGAAAAACCATCATCTTCCTAAATGATATATTTGAACTTGTTACGGTAAACGATGCAATGATATTTTTAAAAAGAAATCTTGTAATTTAAAAAAAAAATAGTTTCTTTGAATTTTCTATTTTTTTTTCTAAAAAATATTATGATTTGTTTCTCTGTTTAAATTTAAATTTAATTTTATTCATTTTTAGTTTATTTTATATTTCTTAATTTTCTAAATATTTATTATATTTTATAAATCCTTATTTAATTTTCTAAAAGTTTTTTTTAAAAGCAATTCTGAATGTATATCTAATGATATGAGTTTTTATTAAATTTTCTATTTTTATTTAATTTTCTGAATTGAATTTATTTTTTTGTTTATTTTATTAATTAAATAATTATTTTTTGAAAAAAAAAACCTGACAAAACATTTCTTTTTTTATGCTGGCAGATTGTTTAAACTACGTTAGTAGGAAGATTACTACAACTGCTTTTTTTCTCTAAAGAACGAACAGACACAAACTTTTGTTAACGTTTTCTTCTGATCTCCGGCGGCGTAAGCCGTCGGAATCTCTAGTTTTCCGCTTTTATTTTTCTACATCTAATGATTGTCATTACTGATGCAAAAACAAGCCAACTCGTTTCTCTTCGTCCGTGTTTGTGGATTACTTTGACGGTTTCTGATGTTAATTCCGTGATTATGTTAGAGACGGTCTTGAAGAATTGTTTCTTTTGGTCAGTACATGGTTATGTTGTTATGAATTTCTCATTCCCGATGATGATGATTGTGATCCGGATGAGATCCATCATGTTTGCAATGCACTTTTTGCATTCGTCGGTGATGGAGTTGATCTTTGTCACTGTTTTTGTCTCCTTATGGGAGTGGTATTGTCCGACAGTAAATCAATGTTCACATGTTTGTCTTGTCGGTTTCTCTCCGTCCTGGTACGGCTTTCGTCCTTCTGATCTGATGTCTGAAGGTTTTCAATTTTCCCGATCAATCATTGGGAATATAGTTATGGTTTTCATTCCGCCATGGCCGGGAGAAGAATGACATTGGGAACCACCTTTTTGTGGTAGCACTGGTTCGTGTTATTGGTGCGTGTGTATCACTTTTGTATATGAATTGTGGCTCCCATGAAATAACAAAGTGGGTTCTACTCAAAGAGCATACATGGTGTTGGTTACTTATAGGAAGTATTTCAAGATGAAGATGGGGGACAAGGCGAAAGCAACCCAAAATCAAACTCTAGCAGCACAGGCTACACAACTCTCATTTCTCTTCGCAAACTTGCAGAAATGTTCTAAGGATTCTGTGTTTCTCTTCTATGGAGTTCAAGTGAATCCCAATCAGAGTTGTCATGTGCATGTGTTGAATTTGCTTAAGGAAAGCCGCAACGGATACATTACATCGGGAAGAAGACTTGGCAACATTGTATTTGCGTGAATGATTTCTCAAATCGAAAACATCATGTCCTCAATAACGACACAGTTTCATAAGAGGATGATTAGCCTATGTAGTCTTCAATATCAATGCAGACGAAGCTATTTGACGTGGACAATAGTTATCACAAAACATGTTATCTCCTGGAACGAGAGTGTTTGGGCGGGATTGCTATGTAACAGATGGATCACATCCAAAGATATTGTTATCGATAAATGGAGTTTGACCACGATAGAAGGCAGCCAAAACCAAAATCACTTTAGACCGAAGACGAAGTCGGATAAAGTTAGCGTATCAAGACCATGCTTGCAGTTGTGCAAGTTGGCATCGTGTTATTACTTTTTCCGGTTTCAAGTTCTTAAAAATGTATTTGTTGAAATGTATTTTCATGTAATATGTAACAACTGTATTTGATGCTAATAGAGATGATCGTTAGCCGGTAAAAAAAATCTGGTCAACTTTTCACTTTGGACGTTTTTTTGATGCAAATGTCACTTTGAAAGTTAAAAGTGTTAGTGAAAAAACTTCAAGGTTTAAAGTGCTAGTAAGTGACATTTTGAGGGTTTACTATGGGATTTTCCCTTAAAACGTTGTAATACAAACTAATAAATATTTTACCTTTCAAATAATAATTAAAAATCATCTATGTAATCATCACACTTTCAATGCAAATAATTACTAGGGAAAATTGGAAATAAAGGACACTCTTTTATGTTTTTGGTAATTCTAACAATGTTTTACCTTTTTTATGACAAAAAATACTAAACTGAATTTTAAAAAATATGAAAACTGTTGAAAACATATGTATTGTTATGAATATCATGTTGTGGATGTCCAGCAACAAGGCCCAAATCCATTAGAATATATAGTCTAGAGTCTTGGCCAATTTATGGCCCACTATGTATTAGGCCCATTAGGGTTTCAACTTTGTAACTCCCTATATAAGGAGCACTCTTGTTATCAATAAAGTACACATGAATTTCCCCTACTTTCACAACACGTTATCAGCACGATAGTCTCCACCCTGAAAAACCAAAAACAAACCCGAGACTAGAAAACCCTAATTCCGGCCGCCAACTTCAAACCACCGTATCTCCCTAACCGTGATGACCTAGATGACGAGCTACCTATCAATCTGTAGATCTCGACGAGAAGAAGCCAGATCCGAAAACCACTCGCCGATCGGATTTCAGACGCGTCCGCAACCGCAGTTTTACTAAGCGCCGTCAATTACCTCAAAACCCTAATCCTTGGTGCCGACTTCAAACCGCTGTAACTCACCAACCACGACGAACCAGACGACGAGCCACCTATCGATCTGTAGCCCTTGACGAGTAGAAGCCAACGCCGAAAGCCGTTCATCGATCGGAGCTCAGACGCGTCCGCAATCACAGTTTTACAAAGCGCCGTCAGAAACACCAATCAACCAGCAACTCCTTTTCCCTTGGTGGTCCGGTTCAGATCTATTCAAAACTAAGGTAAACTATTCTAGAACCGTAAAAGAGAAACTACAGATCGAACATGGACTTAATATTAAAGGATATGACATTTAAAATATGCAAAACCCCTAAAACCCTAGATCAATAAGTCCAAACCCTTCCATGAGTAAATCAAAGCTCTTAAACCAAAAGTTTGATCTTGAGATTGTTGATCAATTAAAATCACAGCCTCATTGGCTTGTTGAATCTCGAAAAACCTATTGATCTGAATGATCAAATCAAATCCTTTAGCCTTGAAGTTGATCATTCCCTAAAACCTAATTATGATCGATTTCTTATTTCTATAAAAAGAAATTATCTATTTTCAGAAACTTTCTATAAAAGGAAACTTTATATTTTCAGTATATTTCTATAAAAGGAAACATTATAAAAGGAAAGTTTTCATTTTCAAAAATCCTAAACAAGGAAACTTTCCATTTCTAGAAAGTTACTAAATAAGGAAAGTTTCCATTTTTATAAAACTTTCCAAATAAGGAAACTTTCCATTTCTAGAAATTTAGTAAATAAGGAAATTTTCCATTTCCAAAACTTTCCTAATAAGGAAACTTTCTATTTTTAGAAATGTTATATTTTCAGAAATATTTCCATATTTGGAAACTTACTATTTTTAGAAACTTTCTATTTTTAGAAATGTTATATTTTCTGAAACTTTATATTTTAAGAACCTTTCCTAATAAGGAAACTTTCTATTTATAGAAACTTACTATAAAAGGAAATATTTTATAAAAAGAAATTTCTATTTTGAAAAATACATAAGAATTATATGAATATGAACTAAGTTTCATAATTGTTTTCAACTCCCCAAATCGTATAGTTTGTTTGTATTAGCCGTATGGCTTTATACATTGACATAAGTGTGATTTGCTGAACATAAGTAGCCGTATGGCTTCTTGTTTGATTAATTGGCCGAAGAGCCTTGTTCGGCTGAGTGGCCTTGATTGCAAACTGGCTGTGTGGCCCCTTTATGTGTTTGCTGGCCGTGTGATCCTGATTGAATAATAGCCGTAAGGCATTGATCACGCAAAGATGGCCGTGTGATCATGAGTGGCCGAAGGGCATTGATCACACAGACAAGCCGTATGGCTTATTGTTCACATACTGGCCGAGTGCCTTTTATTTCTTGGATAGCCAATGGCATCAGAAATTGTATGTACTAACACAAATCATCTTGATATGATTTCAGATGTTGAGATTCCAACCCATGGACTATGATACCCTAGATGTCTCTGGAGAGAACTATCAAAGATGGGCAATCAATATCTCGGTTATACTAAAGATAGAAGGTCTTAGTAAATGTATCATCAAAGATGATCATGGAACCGAGAATGAGAAATATATGGCATCAAGAGTAATGCGTCATCATCTCAATGTGGAACTGAGAAATCAGTACCAAAATATACAAAGCCCTCAATGCCTTTGGACAGAGTTAAAGTCTACATACACTGAGGTGATATTACCAAAAGCAAGGCATGAGTGGATGAGCCTCAGGTTCCATGACTTTGGGTTCATGGAAAAATACAATTATGCTCTATCCAAAATAGCTCATACACTGATGTTTTGTGGTGAAAAGTTGACAGAGGAGGAATTACTTGAAAAGTTTTCTCCACAGCAGATCCAAAAGATCTATTCATACAACTAACCTATCGAGATAAAGGTTTCACCACATACAACGATCTGTTCTTATATTTATCTCAAAATGAACAGATGAATCATATGAAAGATAATATGAGCAGCTATGAGGCAGATAGTGATGATGAAGAATCCATGGGAGCCACGTCCAAAGTGACATATGGAGTGGTCGGCTTGACCATTGTCTAAAGCCTTTAGACATTCTGATTTCATACTTATGATTTGGTGTTTTAAATTTTCATAGCATTAATAAAAGTTTTCTTTTATTTTCATTGATTGATGTGCTTGAAAATTTTTTCTGATTGACAAATGAGAATTCGAGAAAAGTATGTCTAGACCATCACGCCTAAGGCATGGCCTTGAGGAGGCACGAAATTTATCACCTAAGACCCATTGTGTTATGAGAACGATCCAAACAACTCCACTGGCCGTGGATACCACAATAACCGTGGTCGTGGGTCCAGCCATGGCCGAGGAGTGTGTATAGGTCGTAGTGGCATTTCCAAGCCACTTCAAAATGGTTTCAATAGTGAACCAATGGGCAAAGCAAAAGGAAATGTTCTTTTAGCTTATAAAATAGCCAAAGGCATATATATAAAAGAGGTCGAGACTACATTCTCCCTACTGATCTAATACTATGCTAAGGATCAGTATAATAAGGCATAAAGGCCTAGGTAACCAGAATGGTTTACCAAAGAGTTAAACACTTTATGGCATGACCGGATTAGCCATCCTGGTCCAAAACTTGATGCAAAGGTTTAAAATTATTAAGGCACAAAGAGTTATCCCAAAAATCTCACGTTGTGAAACATGTACACAAGGGAAACTCATGAGGCTTTATTGTCCCAAGCAACACGAAATATAATCTGATCATGAGGGAAGTGAGGACAAAACCCGTGATCATGACCAGACTACAAAATCGTGTACCATGGTTTATGACCATGCTGACCATCCAAGCATTACGTTTAAGTGAGGACAAACAAACGTTTTTTATAGCATGTTCATGAGGGGGAGAATAGACACTCCGTGTGGTCCATGACCATACTATAAAAACCCGAACATGATAAGCTTGACCGAAGGCCATAAGGCATTATAGCTTGGCCGTAAAAGCAATAAAACCTTTAAGGTTCAGACTTCAAAAGTCTATAAGCTTGGGGACATCACAAGTATACATGTGTGAAAGATAAGATACATCAGGCCATATAAAGTGAGCATAGATATTCCCGTCTAAAGATGATAAAGGGTCATAATCCAGACATAGACCATCCTAAGAGTTTTATGAATAAACCACCACATACCTATGTGCCATCTAGGATGGAATACCTCATATAAGGATGAGATGAAAATCGGGAATATATGTTGGATAAGAGAACATGATCTTTCTCCCACAAATTCAATAAGACCATGAGCCAAACGTAGGTGATCATATTGTGGCCAAGATATACGGACTACATACAAGATGAATCCGACTATCCAACATCATGGAGAAAGCTATAAGCTGGTGAATAGTAAAAGTAAATGGTAAATATAGAAATGGAATGGTTTTAACATTCCTTGTCTTGGCAAAGATCCTCGGACCAGATATATATATACTGGACGTCCATAACCAAAGAAAGAAAGATAGCCAGACAGACCCGAATGAATGACTAAAGTCATACCAGCTTAGCACCACTATATAAATGTCCTAGTAGAGACATAATCAAGTTGCTGTAGAAGTCTATACAAGATAGACCATTATGTTCCATAGATATGGAAGCTCGGATAGAAAGAGATAAGGTGCTCATAATGATAAATCCAGGTTCATAAGAGAAACCATACTAGACAATGAGATAAAGGTAGGCCGACCCTAATGTACAGGTATCATACAATGTAGTCTTGCAAGCTGCAAAGTATTCAATGATCCTGATAAGAATAAAATCTCAATCGATTGTATCATGTCTAGAACGCGATAGAACGCGGAGGAACAATATATAAGGTGTCGACACATACACACACTCATAAGTGATAAAGTAATAAGAGAAAGCACTTGAACATGAGAAATATGCGAGGATCACTAACCCACGTTAGAGTACTCAGAAAGAAAAAAAAAGGGACGTGGGGTTAAAGAAAAGAAAGTATGAGATAGGCGTATAGGCCACATACATAGATGAGACGCCATCTAACCAGTGAACAAATGAGTCTTGTGAGAAGTAGAAAATCGTGAGATGTGGAACATGAGCATATAGACAAAAGGTCGTCCATGTTCCTACATAAAAGCATTCAAAGGAATGGCTTGATCACACAAGGATACTCACAAGGACTAAGGAACAGTTTATAAGGAGATATGCTCCTATGTGGTGGATGCTACTACAGAAAATCGAGATTAATTTTTGTCTGGACACATATGAAAGAAATAATGGTGTAGTAAGCTATATATGAATCACTGATGATAATGAGAATAGAAAGGTACCAGAAAGATTAGAGAAATTCTCATAGAACAGTGTCGTTCCTGAGCTGTTTATAGGACTGAAATATAAGGTAGCTGCGTGCATATAATAAGACTAAGTGATGCTTAGTAGAAAGATCTATAAGAATATTTCAGAGCAGTCCATATAGTAGTCATGAAAGAAATTCCTTGTGGTTATACTTAAGAAAGGATGATTAAGATGATTGATTCTTGGAAAGGCTATAGAGAGACTACGATGATCTATAATAGAGATCACAAGCCGTGTATGAATGTTGGGATCTATGATCCAACGTACCAAGAATAAGAATGTGATATAGTCAGAGAGAATCCATCAGATTCATGACCAAAGAACCCATATCAACTAGGATCATGCCCGACCTAGCATGACCTTAATCATCATTTGGTCCCGACCAGTTCGTTCCGACCAGTCCGTCCCGTCCAGCTCGTTCCGACCAGTTCCTCTAGGTCTTAATCCGACCTAAAATTATCTATGTGAGAGGAACGTCCTATTGACTCAAAAGTGGCTTAGTTTTGATTAACATCAAACTATAACATAGTGGCCATTCATGAACAGATTATGGGCTTATACTAAAGAAGGTTCATGAAGAAGTTTTGGTCAAAAGTTATGAATGGGACATACATTGGACAATAACATGATCAGAACGGATCATGAATATAAGAAAGCATTTATGGTCGAGATCCATCCAAGGTAGATGGATGAAGATAACTGAGACACTCCCGTGTATAGAAAGTCCATATGTTCTGGTCAAGTACCATAGAACATATCCGACCATATTTATGTAATGGACTAAAGATCTTGGTTTATTGATACTAATCAAAGAAAGAGGAGTTTGGTTGATTTTGCTAATGCAGGATATGTTTTACACATGCCAAGATCATTGCCTTTCATGAAGCAGTCGCGAGATCGTTTGGTCCGGTCCATGATCAAGCACATCCGTGTACCAGTCAAGTACCATCAGTCCGACCAAGACATGGAGTGATCAGCAGCAAAGGTGTACATCCTGACCACACCTTTATGGAGTTCCACAAGACACCCAGACGTCCAAGTACTCACAAGTTCATTCAAGGAGAATCCAGCTGATCATCCTCACCAAGGCACCACCGACCGCGACATTCAAGAGGCTTATGCACCAGATTGGGGCGTGCATGCTTAAGGACCTATACTGAGGTCCAGATCAGGGGGAGTAGTGTGTGTTGTACTCTTTTTCCTGTCTTTGGTTTCCCTTTTACCACATTGGGTTTTGGGTTTTCCAGGAGAGGTTTTAATGAGGCAACATTAAGCACACTACGAGCTCTAGACGGTTCTGGCATCCAAGGGGGAGTGTTATGAATATCATGTTGTGGATGTCCAGCAACCAGGCCCAAATCCATTAGAATATAGTCTAGAGTCTTGGCCAATTTATGGCCCACTATGTATTAGGCCCATTAGGGTTTCAACCTTGTAACTCCCTATATAAGGAGCACTCTTGTTATCAATAAAGTACACATGAATTTCCCCTACTTTCACAACATGTATAACAATATATATGTTTAATATTAAAAAATCGTATTTTATTTTATCTTCTAATTACAGTTAGAATACACATTCCAGTTATCTACTTACATAGATATATCCATGGTATAAAACGTAAACGAATACTAAAAAAGATACTCATTCTTATTATCTACCCATTCTTCTAACTATAGAAATTAGATACCAAGTCTTATACATAGAATCATAGATATATCCATGGTATATAATGTAAACTAGCATTTCTTGTATATTCTAACAATGCTAGAATTTGTTTCATTATAATCAAGAAAAATGTCTTCAGTTAACCTATAGCTTGATAACGACATATAGCAACAACTCAATGATATACATTATCTAGATTAAGTACCATAACATATTTTACATTTTACCTTATGTGACACTTAAAGATGTTTCTCACCTACTCTAATGTTTCTGCGTAAGGTAGGATACATATTCTATGCAAATCCAAAAAATATATAAACTTATATATTCTGTTATGAAAAGACGATCTATTTTCCCACCAGAACTATGACATAGTAATAAATGTACACAAAGTTTTGACCTCGTCCTAATTACACACCAAATAAGTATGACAACCCGTTTCCACATACGACGAAAGTTCAAAACCTGTTTCCACACAAACCAAGATTTGGCTTGGTTTTAATGGTTTATTACATGAACCGATAGTAAACCAGTTCGTATTGGTACAACTCGACCCAGATAAAGATCTGACTATGGATCGATTTAAAACTGACACGAAACCCCTTTAAAACACCCAAATCGATTTCATGTTTTAGGAACCCTAAAATCAAAAAGAAATCAGAGATTTTGTTTCCCAGACCCAGAAAGTATGAGTAATGAATCTTGAAATTCGAATGGAGTCTTTAGCGTTCGAGCAAAAGGTCGTGTTGTTGGTGTTCCGAAGAGATGTTGGTGTGGAGAATTAGTTATCCCCTTGATGTCGATGTCGAATTCAAAGGCGGATCCTCACATGAGATACTTTCGTTGTGCTTTTACGGCAGATAAAAGGGTTAGTTATTGGTTTAATCGGGTCATTTTTGTTTTAGGTAAGTTAGTCATTGGTTAAGTTTAGGTTTAGAGAACACTAACCAACTTTGAACCGCTATCTGGTGGTATTAGTTCGATTTTCAAAGTTTAGGGAGAAACATGTTTCAAACTTTCGTCGTATGTGGACATGAGTTGTCATACTTTTTTGGTGTCAAATTAGGACGAGGTCGAAATTTTATATACATTTATTACTATATCATAGATCTGGTGGAAAATAGGTCGTCTTCCCTTCTGTTATAGATGTTTCCTTAGTCTAAACTAAATCTACCTTAAATTTCTCATAAAATATTTCCTCTTATATTTTTCTCTTCCTCCCACAATCTTTTTCTCCTTCGTTCTTTGTGTCTTGATTTTATTCTTCTAATAGTTGTTAAGATTTACCGACTTGGGTTTAGCGAGTGAGAAAATCGAGAAAATATTGTGGTCGAGCGGTCACAATAGCTAGCTTTGACTTTCCTTAATAAACCTGGTTCGAACCTTTAAGCGTGAATTTTGTGTAAATGTTTTTCATCTTCCCCTCGACTGTGTCTTTCCCTAACTTAATTAATGAATGGTGATCACAAAAATTACTAACAGAAAATATACAAACTTTTCATTACTAGAACCTGATGTAAATCCATATATTAGCCACTTTTTTTCAGTTAAGCAATAAAAGTATAAAAAAAAGTGCTGCATCTCAACATTACAAAATCACTCCTCACAGATTTCACTATATGAGCTCCTAAAATCACTTGGGTTTCATCTACACATATCTTCAAGAAGGAGTTACCTTCATCTTTCATAGAAACCCTGCTGGCTTGGGAAAGAAGCGTGGGGACTCAAAACAACCTCAGATTTGTGGTACCATTGCTACTGATGAGAAGTGCTATGAAAATTGGAATTGGAAACAAAAAATTAACAAATCATCTCACTTCCAACAGAAGACAGATCAAAATCCAACATTAGATACTAATAGAGCTCTCTCAACAACAACAAGAAGACAAAGACAGTAACTTCAATCCAACAATTTATTTTCTTTTAGTTTTTATTTTTATCTTAAATATTGAAAAAGAGACTTAATAAAAAAAAATTTAAGCTAAACTTTAATAAATAATGAGTTTTTTTTGAAAAATTAATATTTAAAAATTGATTAAAAAATAATAAGTTTGTTATCTTTTCTTAGAAATACTTTGGATAAAAATACTTTAACATTTGGGTTTAAGCATTATTGTTTAGATTTTAGTGTTTAAAGGGTGAGGGTGAGTTTAAATTTCTTTTATAAATGATTTAGTAGAGTTAGTTTAGTCATTTTCCATCACACATTTAAAGTTTATAAAATTATGATCTTGTAAAAGTAAATTTAGGAAATGATTTCAAGTTTTTTTTAAATAAAAATTTCCCTCTATTTAAAAGTAAATAAAAAAGTAATAAAACGAATAGGTTTTGGTGGTAAAATAAAAGAAGAAGATATTTTATGAAATAGTAATTGAAAATGTAAAAAAGTTGAAAAAACGGACACACACCAGATGGTTTTGAAACTAGGTTGGGTGTGGCAAGCTATAACCTTTAGGACAATATAAGCTACATAATGCATCCGGAAAAAGCACCAGAGCTGGCTGGGATGGCTGCCCTTTTCTATCAACAGTCATCGTTGGTTATCAAACATGATGCGGTTAATATGGTTAATGCTTCTCTGAGTACTGGAAATTTTGATGATAAAATGAATATGACAAATATTTGTTTAGTCCCTAAGACGGTGCGGCTCAGTCGTATGATGGAGTTGCAGCCTATTAGCCTTTGTAATGTAGCTTACAAAATTATCTCAAAAGTGTTGTGCCAGCTGCTCAAAGGTCTACTTCCAAAGCTTATTTCAGAGACACAGCCTGCTTTTGTCTCAGGAAAGCTTATCTCGGATAATATACTTATTGCTCAAGGGATGTTTCATGGATTACGAACTAACAATGCGTGCAAGGAGAAATTTATGGCTATTAAGACAGATATGAGTAAAGCATATGACAGGGTAGAGTGGTTTTTCATGGAAAGACTTTTGATGAAAATGGGTTTCTGTCAGATCTGGGTTTCTAAGGTGATGAAATGTATTTCTTCGGTTCAGTACAAAGTATTGCTCAATGGACAGCCTAAAGGGAGAATCGTCTCAGAAAGGGGGTTAAGACAAGGGGATACTATGTCACCATATCTATTTATTTTGTGTACGGAAGCTCTTATTGCGAATATGAAGAAACAAGAACGGGAAAAAAAGTTGACGGGCCTAAAAATATCTCGGGAAAGTCCTGCGATCTCCATCTTCTTTTCGCGGATGATAGTTTATTTTTTTCCAAAGCAATTTTGGTGGAATGTGGAGTCATTCTTAAGCTACTCAAAGATTATGAGGCGGCTTCCGGGCAACTTATCAATTTTGATAAATCATCATTACAATTCAGACATAAGGTACCTAGAGGTTAAATGATCAGAAATTAAAGCTCAGTTAGGAAACAAAATAGGGGGCATGGGAAGTTATTTGAGAATTCCAGAGAGTCTTGGGGGATCCAAAATTCAGGTCTTTGGTTATGTTGATGAGAGAATTAGCCAAAAGATTAATAAGTGGGCAGTCAGATTCCTTACCAAGGGGGGAAAGGAGGTTTTGATCAATGCAGCAGCAATTTCAGTGTCGAATCATGTGATGTCTTGTTATAGATTACCTAAGGCGTCATCAAAAAAGTTATAGGGGCAATTTCTCACTTCTGGTGGGATCATGGGATAAAGTATGTAAACATTAAGATGAAGGAGGTTTGAGTTTTCGGGATCTGCAAGATGTCAATACTTGTTTATTGGCAAAACAATTATGGCGGTTAATCGATAAACCAGATTGTCTGTTTTCAAAAGTTTTTAAAGGTTGATAGTTTCGGAATACAAATCCTTAGGATCCACACAGATGTTACTCACCATCTTATGGTTAGAGAAGCATCTGTTCAGCTCGATCTCTGGTTAGAAAATGGCTAATCAAAAGAGTAGAAAACGGACAATCCATCTCGGAATGGACTGATCCATGGCTTCCTGCTGCTCGCCCGAGGTCAGCAATCCTAAAAAAAAAACAATCCCTGGCCCCACCTAATCTTAAGGTGGACTTTTTCATTGATCCAGTCACTTTTTCCTGGAAGGTCGATTTGCTTAATATATGCATTCATCCAGATTGTAGTTCAAAAAAAAATACATTCATCCAGACGATGTCATCCTCATAAAATGATTGGCAATTAGTCGGTCGGGTAGATCTGATTCTAATGTTGGACGTTTACAGATACCGGTCAATATACTGTTAAATTGGGTTACAAAATAGAATCAAAATTTCCAGATAATGACCAACAGGTAGTTCCTTTTGGACCAGAAACTAATGCATTATTAAGCTATACATGGAAATTGAAATGTATGCCAAAGTTAAGACATTTTAATTGGCAAGAGGGATTATTTCGGTCGCAAAAGATTTAAGATCGAGAGGCATCAATTGTGAGCCACGGTGCAGTTTGTGTGGAGATGGGGAGGAATCTACTAATCATGTTCTTTTTGAGTGTCGACCAGCGCTGCAATATGGGTTTTGTCGAAAATACCTTCATCTCCGGGTTTTTTTTTCCAAAATCATCTTTGTTCTCAAATATAGATTATTTGTTTTGGAGACTACCAAAGGATTATAATTATGACTATTTTCCTTGGATTTTATGGTTCATTTAGAAGAATAGGAACAACAAGATGTATACAAATAGATCGGACGATCCACATGAAATACTTCGATTAGCGGAAGTAGAGGGAGAGGTTTGGGCAGATGCCCAAAAAAAGAAACCACATCAGAGTCCGGTTAATATCCCGTCTTCGGATTGGCTGACATTAGAGACTTCTAGAATTTGTTTTGCGGATGGAGCAAGGACGTTACAAGACAAGTTTTCAGGCCAGGTTGGCTCAGCAGGAAAATGGTACAACCGAGAAAATGATGTGAGCGATGAATCTCCGAAGAAGTCTATCTGTTTTACATGCTGAATGTGAAGCTTTGATTTGGGCTATGGAGTGCATGAAGACCCTAAATTTTTCAGACGTAGTCTTTGCAACAGACTGTTCTCAACTGGTGAAGATGGTGTCATCACCCGGTGAATGGCCTGCTTTTGCTACACACTTGGAGGAGTTCCAGCGTAGTAAGAATTTTTTCCCTACTTTCAAGATCCAACACATTTCAAGGACGCAAAATCTAGTGGCGGACAAGCTGGAACGTGATGCTATGTGTTCCCCTTCTGCAATGTTCTATGTCGATTCTATACTTTCGGTTTGATTCTCCGAGTTGGACGAGGATATGTCGTAGTTTAGTTTTATTGTTATCAAAAAGATACTCTGTGTAGTTGATTACATAAAAAGTATATACCAAGTAGTCTATCGCACGTGTTACACCCACTCTACACGTGGATTCACCCCTGGTTAGATTGCCAGATTACTCACTTAATTATCCATTTTTTACACTTATGTTTGGTATGTAGTGGAGTTAAGATTTATCTGCATTTGATATGAATGATTAGTACATGAATAAAAAACATAAAAATACAGAGAGTGGTTATGAAGGGATCTCAATTAATTATATAGAAAGTATCACTATAAAAAGTCATATACAGAGGGCAATTGAAAAAAATGTACACAGTTAGAAAGGTCACTCGATTCACTATATAAGAAATAATTAGAAGGTGAAAATTTTTTAAGCCGAATCAATCAATAATTTTAAACATTATATGTAACGAAATTAAAAAATAGACTTTTGTATCTCTATATGAGGAAAAATCGACACCTGGCATTTTTATTTAAACGGTGCGTTAAGCTTAATTGATTACGGTTGGTCTTTGTTTCTAATGTTTTGGCTTCTTTCTAATACTTATTAAATTTGAAGATCCTTCTAATACTCAAAAACAGCCTAGGTAGGTCGGTGAAGGAGATTATTGAAGTCGTCTTGCAAAAACCACGAGAAGGAATTTAACTGGAGCAAGAGTTCCTTATGCTTTGAATTTCTCAATGTTAACAGAAAATCATCCGAAGGCTTTAGCTTCAAACCCCTACGTGGTATGGTCCACCAAAGATTGTTCTTTTTATATGATTACAACTTGGCTTGAACTATAAAATATCCTTGCTTCTACACAATTTAAATCATATGAATTTCAACTTATTTATTGGCTTCAGGGTACTTCCTTAGCAGGGACTTGGATGGATGACAAAAGTATATCTTCCATAACTTCTCTTTCTATCACATCATTTGTTTTCTTAAAGACACATGCAGTCCAAGAACTTCATAACCTGAGTAACAAAAAACTTTTTTTGGTTTTTAGTTTGATATCTAAGACCCTAACAAGCTGAGTATTGTGGGATGCAGCTTATGTGCAACTACAACACTTTCAGACGATGGGTCAAGAGCATACGCTAGGTCCTGGAGTTTCAGGTATCTTATCTATATGTTCAAACCTGGACTTTTTGTCTTATTAAGAAAAGCACCTTAATGATATCACTCAAATTATCCTAAGGAGTGAACTACTCTCATCAAAAGAGGTCAAATTGTAGTACTTAGGGATCGAATCCACATAGAGCTAAGGAACAAAAAGATGTAATCCTTAAGACTATGCTAGGTTGATTATGTTTAAAAGTAAATTGTAAGATGTGAGCAATGATAAGTTGCTCAAGAGAATTGGTTTTAGGTTTTAAGCAATAAGAGAAAGTAGTTAGATTCAAGGTTACTATTCAAATAATAAGGATTATAATGCTATAGATGTTTTAGTAAGTTGCTTGCATGATACTAAAAAACTTGAACTCTTAGATCTATCTAATAGCTATTGCTATTAGACTCGTCCACTGATTTGACTGCCGACAATATCGATCGATGTTTTGACAGCGATATCGATCGATATGGATTGTCGTCGATCGATTACTCTATTGGAGTATCGATCGATATATCTTCAGATCGAGTTGAATATATGTTCACCAAGATCATAGACCGGCTTTCGATTATCCCTAGAGGATCTTAGCTTATGCAAGATGATTTCAGGGTAATGATTTATGAATTAAATCACTTCCAAGATCATATTCTAGTTAGCTATTCTAGAATAAGCATTAGGGTTCATCATGAAAATGAGTATCACAACTCAGGAATCTATAGTTGGGGCTAATCCCTCATAGCTATTTGAACCCTAAATCTAACAAAGGAATCTACTCAGACATAGCCAAGTGGTTCATAACATCAAGGTAATAATAGAGATTCATAAGACAGAAGACTAAACAATTAAGTTTCTCTAGATAACAAATCTCTTTGTATCTTCTTCTATATCTTAGAATTCTATAACCTTTGATGAATAGAGAACAAGATGAAAAGAATACTTTAGATTAATGAAAGGTGAACAATGAAAGGTATTCAAAGAAGTAAAGGCACACTTTGCCAAAACACATAGGCATAACTATAAATATGAGTTCAATTAGGTTAAAAAATCGTCAGGGACATTATTGTAATATTGATAGATCTTGGGCTTCAAGTCGGCTGAGATAACTATCCTTCTTCTACACGCTCGATATCGATCGATAGTACTAGGCGTATATCGATCGATGAAGTATCTCGTCATCAACTTCTATGGATGTGTCGTCGATCGATTACACAGGATGTGTATCGATCGATATGTATCTCTGGATATCGACCTTCATGTCTGATCTTTATAGTCATCTCGGAAAACTCTCTTTTAAGCTTCATAATGGCACCTAAAACGTCACTTTACTCCAAAATGCTTATGAACCTGAAAACATACCTAATAGACTCCAAAACACACACATATATATATATATATATATATATATATATATATATATATATATATATATAGTAAAATCACCTGAATATCATAGGTAAAAGTAGGTCAAAATCATATTATATCAACTCCCTCAGACTTAATCTTTTGCTTGTCCTCATGCAAACACAACATGTAGTCTTTGAAAGAAGTTTTGAAAATAGCAAGGACTCAATTAAATCTTATCTTAGAATCATCACCTCTACTTTGTTGCAAGCCACATCTCAACCTATTAACTGCAGTAGTACATTATACCATATCCTAGTTTAGCAACCAAATTCATCTAGCCAATCAACTTAGCAATTCTGTTTGTCTATCCCCTCTACTGATTTAATTTATGCATAAAATAAAAGTGCATGCTTTACCTTGGGGGTATCGATCAAGGAACACATGAATTCAACTCAAGCAAATTTTTGAACAGACATGCAGTCTTCTCTGATTCCTTTCTTCCCCATTTTCCTCTCTTCTCTGAATCTTTATAGTTTCAAATTCAATGAACATTGATGCCACTAAGGCTAATCTTTGTATCATCTCATTGACTAGCATCTTTTTAGAATAAGCAAATAATGGAGTCGCAGGAGACACTCCTGACACTCCTATCCCTCGCTTTTGATCATTCTTTTGAAGTAGAATAGTGGGGTCGCATGAGACACTCATATCCCTCTACTTCTCAAGAAATCATATCACATCTTCTATACAAATGTTTTCTTTCTTTATTTCTTTCAAAAAGATGCTGAAGAGAGAGAAGGAAGGGAATCAGAAGCACACAAACTATTACCTTCCAGACTTGCAGGAGGATTCCGATCCCTTGTATACCAAGCCCCAAGACAAGCAGTAGATTTTCAGGTTAGGTTGTAAATCAGCTTTGGTTCTTCCAAACAATCATGAAAAGTGTTGTCATAGGTGACAGGTGATCCACAGCATCTATAGTACTGTCTGTAATCATCAAATCTAAGAATGGTGCTAAAGAGTGGTTAGTTAAAAAATATTTTTTTTTGAAATATCCTTGTCCCTTTTTTGACTCAATAAAACCAATTTTGAAAACATTTAATGAAATCAAAAAGGTAGAGTAGCATCAGTAATCTCCCCCTAGACTTAAATCATACACTGTCTCCAGTGTATATCCAGTCGAGATTAGGGTATAACTAAGTCATAAGTAAACAACTGATATCGAAAATTAGAACGATATACCTGAACGGGATTTAGTAGCGATCGATAGTGAGTCATCTATGTCGATTGACATGGGTAGGTCTATGTCGAGCGATGTCGACATGATCGCATCGGTCGATAGGGATGGCAATCGTCTAGGATGTAACTGAAAACTAAAACAAATACGAAAGTAAAAATAAAAATCAAATGTAAATAAGTAAGAAAGTACCTAACAGTGGGTTGCCTCCCACTCGGCGCTTTATTATAGTCTTTTAGCTTGACTATGGTGGTATTGTGGCTAGTGAGGTGAGTTGCAGAAACTTGCTGGGTAACAAGTCTCTTCGTTATCTTCTTGTTTCTCTCCAAACCATGTAGTGAAAAAGCTTCTTGTGGCTTCATCTCCTCTGGTAAGTTTCTCCTTTAATGTGGTTACCTCATTGTGTATAACGTCTAGCCTTGTATCATGATTCTCAATGTAGAACTGATGATGTCTGAATGTTGGATAGGTGTGCTCTGATAGGTCATTGAGCTGTTCTTGCATGATGTTGAGTCGCTCATAGGTTCTTCTTCGTATAAGGTGCTTATCGATCGATCTTGGAATGTCGATGTCGATCGATACTGGTTCTGGTTTGTCGGTCGATGTGCTGGCTAGCATATCGGTCGATCCTAATGGTGCAAGTTTATCAGCGAGCTACCTTTGGATGATCTTGATCTCCTTCTGAAGGTTCTCTATGGTGTACTCCATACTTTTGGCGTTGCTCTATACTGGAAACCACAGTTCATCAAGATTTTGGTATGATGAATCACTGGTTTCTTCAATGAGTCTGAAAAGATCTTGAACGGTCTTCTCCATCTCAGCATTGGTGCAGTACTCTGGTGCTTCGGTATCGGTCGATGTACTCAGCTGCGCGTCGGTCGATAATGATCGTCTGTAATCTTCGTAAATCTTTTGAGTGTAAAACTCCCTTAGGCCATCTTCAACCTCTTGCGGACGATCTTGAATAGGTGAGATCATCTCATCAATGATCTTTTTGTTGCTGTTGTAGAACGATCTCATCGTCTCCTGCATGTGGTGTAGTGCCTTGATGATGTTATCCATAGCTGTCCACATGTTGGTTGTGGAATTCCTGAATGAGGTGATGTTGCTGTTGAGGTCGTGATATTTGTCTTCCAGAGCCTTATTGCTGCGTTCTTCTGCTTTTCCAAGATCTTTGTAGATGTTGCTGAGAAGGGCGTCAATCTCTTGTTTGGTGTAGGTTGTTGAATATGAAGAACTCATATCGATCGATGTAGTGTTGCATGTATCGGTCGATAGCTTCTTATGTGATTCTATCTCTTGGTGAAGTATATGTACTTCCTCTTGCTGGGCGTATTTCTTCTTGCAAATAAGATCATTAGCACTCTGATGCCAGTTGATATCTGACTGAAGTGATGATCGGACCTTCTCGATTTCATGTGGAAATCATAAAGTCTCCCAAATATAAGGACTCTTTGCTTCATCAATCATACTCTGGACTTCAGCTTCGGTGTAGAGTTTTTCTAATGGTTCTGCTTTGGTAAAGTGATCTGCATGTACTGGTAAACAGAAACAAAACCATTCAAGCAATGAAGCTATATCCTGCAATTTCTCCATATCTTCTTTGGAAACAAGGATGATGTCTCCATTTACTCCTCTAGCAAACCCAGATTCATCTCTGTAAACTCCATACTCGTCTTTCTTTTTCCAAGAAAAACGACGTACTCCATCTTTGAAAGCTCGTTTCCCCAACTCTCGATGTATATCAATCGATATAGGGTGAGCCTTATCGGTCGATACGCGTTGAAATTCTGAATCTTACGAGTTGAGATGATCGTTTGTAGCACCTTCTTGCTTGGATGATGTGGTTGAATTGTTGTGCTTATGGTGCTGATCTGCTGAGTTGATGGGTTGTTGTTTGAAGAAGTTGATTGATCCATTGGCTGTTTGAAAAATATCTGCAATGTCTTCCTTCGTGATTGGAACGATTCTTCCATCCATTGCTCGTCCATTGCCTTTTTGTTATCTGAAAATACCAAACTCATCCGGAGTTAGATAACCAAAATCTAAATTATGTGATTTTACCTCGGACGGTGTAGTGGTTGTATCGATCGATATTATGGCAGGTGCATCGGTCGATTGCTGTTGATGAGTGTCGATCGATTGATGTTGTGCCGTATCGGTCGATGAGACTGCTTCTGGTTGGGTCGAATTAATCAGTGGTGCCGTATCCACTGCAAAACTCTCGTGATAGTCGCTTACCCAACTTCCAATTGAGTAGTCTCCGTCTCTTGTATCCTCACGTGGTGTGTAGAGTGATACATAGTCTATAGGATCGCTTGATGGTTGATAAGGTCGTTTGCGCGATCTTGGTTTTTGTGTATCGGTCGATGAAGGTTGGTCTTTATCGGTCGATGCCTTGAATCTGAAGATCTGGTAAGGAAATTTGTCTTCTTCTTCTTCTTCTTCTTATTCTTCTTCTTTTTCACGAATAAATTTGTACTCTATGGCTAGTTCTTCCTCATAATCTTTGTCATACTCCTCATTGGTAGTGTCTGTAGCTAGTGCTGGGATGTGATGATCGTTATCCCAACTATCTATCTTGATATATCACCATCTGTAAACTCCTAGCCGGCCTCCTTAAATAGCCTATCGATCGATGCCAAGATTTTGGCATTGGTCCTCTTTGGTGGACTCGTATCGGTCGATGGGCTATTGCCTTTGTCGGTCGATACGTCTTGCTTTGTCTCGTACTCGGCCATTGAATCATACTCGTGTGAACAAATGCATGCTATTACGAGTGCTGGGGTCTCCTTACTTTGAATCTTGATGACTTGGACTGAATCATAGTGGGTGGAAGGGTCAATGAGGGTTAGGCAGAGCTTGTTGGACTTTAGGTGACAAACAGCTCCAACTGTGGCTAAAAAGGCTCTTCCAAGTAGTAGAGATGTCTTGAAGTTGAGCTTGACATCTAGGACGTGGAAATCTGTAGGAATGATGTGGGAACCGAAATTCGCACCGTCAAATATTGCTAAGTAAAAACGTAGGAAAACTAAGTTGACCTAGTTTTCCCCGAGGATCCCGGCTATCTGCTGGGCCACGCACGACAAAGTTAAAACAGGCTAAGTTGAAAATAAATGCGTAAAATAAAGAGAGCAAAAAGAAAGAATTGTATTTCCGAATTCGCGGAGAGCGTTGGAACAATAGGTCGAGATCGCGGCCATAAGAGCTGTCGATCGTTGCTAGTCTCAAAACCCTAGATCTAACCTAATTGAGTCTCAGCTCGCTAAAAAGGAAATAAACGCCTAAGTTCTAAATTGCTCTGAGAGTAGTTTTTCTTGTGATTTTCGGATCCCCCTTCCTCTGCTCCTAGACTTGCTTATATACTCCCATATGACGGTCTATTCCTGACGGGCCGGCGCGAGCTGGGCTTTTTCCATTTTCGTCGGCCTTCATGTTTATCGGGAAACTTAACATTTATCTTTTTGGAAACCTGATGTTTATCCTTTGGAAGTTTAACATTTATCTTGTTTAGGAAGATAATCGCAAGCTGTCGTATCTATCTTTTTAGAAAATCGTAAAATGGTTATCCGATCATGTTTGGTCCCCGTTGGGCCGTATCTCGGATTTCCGCTACTTTTACGATTTCTTTGAGAGAACGCTCCTACTCGGACATGGAATCTTTCGGAAGATCTTCGGCTCTTTTGTGAGGCAAATGGTGTTTTTAGATAACCATTGCCGTTTTCTACGAAGTTTCTCCATCCGTCGACGTCTTACGGGTTTTCTGAAGGCTAGGAGAAAGAAAAGGAGTTTGGTTTGCGGGATTTCAGAAAGTCGCAAAACTTCGATTTCTGGCGGTTTGAGAACTTGGAACTTACGCTCGAAGACTAGCCGTCCGATAACTCGAGCTAGCATGGCGCTAGGCGCCCGGCGCCTAGAGGCAGCACGGGCGCTAGGCGCCCGGCGCCTAGAGGCAGCACGGGCGCTAGGCGCCCGGCGCCTAGAGGCAGCACGGACGCTAGGCGCCCGGCGCCTAGAGGCAGCACGGGCGCTAGGCGCCCGGCGCCTAGAGGCAGTACGTGTTGGGGAAAAATGTCCAAGGCTAGAGTTTCCTCCAGCCTCCGAAGGGGCCTCGACTTCCGGGCCCTCGTTTGGTAAGGACCCCGGATCCCTCCTCAACTTAGAGGATCCATTTTCACCAAGTGACACCAGGGCCCGATCTCCATTCGACAAGTACCCAGGGTCCAGTCCCTGTATCGAGGAACCAAGGCCCAGCCCTTGCCGTGAGGACCAAGGAACCATTCCTCCGCATGAATATGGAAGTTTCCCAAATCAAGGGGAAACTAACATATTCCCGAATATTGGAGAAGCCGCCCAAGATCGACCGACTTACATCAACTATAAAAGGGGAACCCGAACCCTAGAACAAGGGATCGACACTTTGGGGCTTAGAGATTATAGAGTTAGGCTAGAAAACTAGGGTTTATACACCCAATACATTGTAACGCCCAAAAACACTCAATAATACATCTCTTTGCCTCAATTTCTCTTCTCAAAACATACATACAAACATAAATCTTGATAGTCTTCCAGTGTTCCGTAGTACTAAAACGACCCTACACAAAAATATCACAACAGTTTGGCGCTAGAAGGAGGGGAGTAACTCAACTACGTGACGATGGCATCGGAAGACGAGTCCAATCAAGCCAATCTGACCCCGAAGGAGAAGGAGCTTCTGAGCCGACTCGAAACCCTTCAGAGTCAAATTACCGACCTTCACAAGGCTCAGGAAACCGCACCTGCAGGTCTGGAACTCGTCCAGGAAGTTCAAAACCTAAGAGACCAACTTGGAGAACACTCCAAGCAACTCCAGCAAAGCGCCGAGAAGCTGGACGCCATGGAAGCCAAGAACAACGCTCTCAGACGAGAAAATCAATCCCTCGGGGCAGTAGGGAACAAACGAAAACGGTTCAGAACCAAAGTTCGACCTATGGCTTCGCTCAACACCCCGCGCGACGACGAGGAAACGCCTCAGCAGCCCGGAGACAAACCCGACGGTCAAGAAAACGTTCGAGACGCAACCCGAGAAGAAGAAGAAGACGAATCTGATACAGAGGACGAAGAGTACTCGCCTGATCATCCCGAGATCTCGGATCCAGCTTTAGCCGCTTACCTAGAGAAGATGGTATCCGAAAAATTCGGCACCCTCCAATCCATGGTGGAAAGGCTCCCCGGAATAGCTCCCCCTATCCGTAGAAGTGATCCGAGGTCGTACTCCGACACGCCTTTCGTGAAGGAGATTGCTTCGATCGAGATGCCTCGAAAGTTCTCTTTCCCGAGCATCAAGATGTACGAAGGAACTGGAGATCCCGACAACCACATCGCCCAGTACAAGCAACGCATGGTAGCCGTGGCTATTCCGAAAGACGCAAGGGAAGCCACCATGTGCAAGGGCTTCGGATCAACCCTAACCGGTCCTGCCCTCCAGTGGTACATCAACCTCCCCACGGGATCCATAGCATCCTTCGCTGCCCTCAGCGACAAGTTTGTGGAACAGTTCACTAGTAGCCGCCACCTGGAGAAGAGATCAGATGACCTCTACGAGATCCAGCAATATAGAAACGAATCCCTACGCTCCTACATAGGTCGTTTCAACCAAGAGAAGGTCTCCATACCCGAGTGTAACGCCGATACAGCAATCTCAGCCTTCAAAAAGGGCCTGCTCCCGGAGGGAGAACTCTACAAGGAGCTAACCAAGTACAGATGTGGAGACATGGCGGATGTACTATCCCGCGCCTGGGCCCAAGTAAGGTGGGAAGAAGACGTCGTGAGCAGGGCCAAGGTTTCCTCCAAGTACGATCAGAAGTCCTCCAAACCATCGAAAGACGAGCGTGAGGAGACCATCCGATCCCGACCTTCCCGGGAATCCACCAATCAGAGCAGGGGCAGATACCAGCATCGCCCCCTACCTCGGCCCGAAGGAATGATGGTCTCGACTTGGCCCAGCATTTCCCACCTAGCGATATCCAAACCAGAGCTCATTGGAGTCCTGAGGCAGATGGGCCCGCAAGTCAAGTGGCCACCTAAAATGAGGTCCCCCGACGCTACCCGGAATCCTAAAAGATGGTGTGGGTTCCACAACGATCACGGCCATACCACGGAGGATTGCGTAGCCTTAAGATTGGAAGTAGCCGAACTCCTCAAGAAGGGTTACCTAAGGGAATTCCTCTCGGATAAGGCCAAGGATCTCCTTAACAGAGAGGGCCCTGCTCTCCCCAACGAAGCGGTCCCTGCGCTACCTCCACCACAAGAACGAGCGATCTACGTCATCTCCGGAGGATCAGAAGTAAGCGGGATCAGCAGCGCCGCAGCCAAACGAAGTACTCGCAACGCTAGAAACGGTCAGCAGACCGAGACTCCCAAGCGCCCACTCTTGGGAACGGATGAAATCAGCTTCACTGCGAGGGAGCAGGAACAAGTCCTTGCTCCCCATCATGACGCCCTCGTTATCTCGCTTGCCAACTGCCTAGTTAAACGAATATTGGTGGACAATGGCAGCTCCAGCAACATTATCTTCCACTCAGCCTATATGGATTTAGGGCTAGACCCTAAAACATTAACCAAAAAAGCAGTCCCGCTCGTGGGGTTTAGCGGAGAGGTGAAGCAAACCGAGGGAGAAGTCCTTCTCCCAGTCTACACCGAGGGAATAAACCAGACCACCAAGTTCTTGGTAGTCGACTGTCCATCGTCTTACAACGTAATACTAGGGAGGCCCTGGATCCACGACATGGGAGCCGTACCATCAACCCTCCACCAGTTGGTAAAATTTCCTACCCCCTGGGGCGTGAAGGTCATTAGAGGGGATCAAGAGAATTCTAGATCCTGCTATCAAACCACCCTGAAGGGAAGGACCCAAGCTTTATAGCAATTACAGAAGCAGCATCTCGTTCCTCACGCCGAAGAACCCGAGGTTGAAGACATGGACGAAATCCCCCTGATAGAAGGAAACCCGGAGCGGAACCTCAAGACAGGCTCCAAGCTGCCCAAGGATCTGAGACGGAGGCTGATCGATTTCCTAAGATCTAACTCCGATTGCTTCGCATGGTCCCACGAAGACATGCCCGGAATCGACCCCAGCGTCATCATGAATCAGCTCCGAGTGAATCCCGAGCACCCTCCTGTTAGACAAAAGAGAAGGAAGTTCGCCCCCGAAAGGGACGAAATCATTAACGAAGAGGTCAAGAACCTGCTCGACGCAGGGTTCATAAGAGAAGTGCAATATCCCGACTGGCTCGCCAATGTGGTGGTTGTGAAAAAGAAAAATGGAAAATGGAGGGTCTGCATCGATTTCACGGACCTCAATAAGTCCTGTCCGAAGGATCCATTCCCCTTGCCTCATATAGACAAGCTAGTGGATGCCACCGCTGGGCACCAACTAATGAGCTTCATGGACGCCTTCTCGGGGTACAACCAAATCCTGATGCATCCCGACGACCAGGAAAAGACCTCCTTTATGACTTCTAGGGGCATCTACTGCTATAAGGTCATACCATTTGGTCTGAAGAATGCTGGATCCACCTATCAGAGGCTGGTCAACACGATGTTTGCCGATCAGATAGGCCAAACCATGGAAGTCTACATCGACGACATGCTGGTGAAATCTCTGGTCTCAGAGGACCATATCTCACATCTCCAGCAAGCGTTCACCACCCTGAGGAAATACAACATGAAACTTAACCCCTCTAAATGTTCCTTTGGAGTAAGCTCTGGGAAATTCCTGGGATACATAGTCACTCACAGGGGCATAGAAGCAAATCCGGAGCAGATAAGGGCCATCCAGGCGATTCCTCCCCCACGGAACGTCAAAGAGGTTCAAAAACTCACGGGAAGAATGGCAGCCCTCAGCAGATTCATCTCCAGGCTTTCTGACAAGTCCCATGCCTTTTTCGAAACACTAAAGAACCCTAAGGACTTTCAATGGACAGAGAAGTGCGAAACCGCATTATCCGACCTCAAGGCCTATCTCACTACTCCACCACTCCTGTCCAAACCTCTAGAAAGGGAAACCCTACTGCTTTACCTCGCCGTATCCGAACATGCAGTTAGCGCGGTCCGCGTAAGGGAGGAGGAAAGAAGGCAGCATCCCATATACTACGTCAGTAAATCCATGCTAGACGCAGAAACTCGCTACCGTCAGCTAGAGAAACTAGCCCTCGCCCTAGTGGTCGCGGCCCTTTCTCCAAAGCTTAAGGATGAATCCACTCGATGGAACTAATCCATCTAACCCCGATCAATCGAACCTGAGCAATAGCTCACCAAATCGCACTACTCCGGGGGCAAATAACCCGAGAGCCTCCGGAGGGACCAACTCTGGGTCCTCAGCCCTCAATAACCCATCGCATCAATCCGCTCCGAACCAAACGGAAGCTCAGCTTTCTGAGATCCGGCGGATGATGCTCTAGTTAGTGGACAAAGCTCAAGAAACCGAGCGAACGGTGCAACAGCTAGCCGAACGGCAACAACAGTTCGAAGAGATAACCAGATCTCAATCCGCAACAACTCAACCGTCCGTCCACCAGGGAAGAGGGGTCACATTCCATGAACGATTAGCTGACCCTTCCTTCCCTCGAGAGCGCCTGAATTTCTCCCCCGATAGCCCTGGAGCAGACGGTCAGGAACCTGCTTTCCAAACGCCTCGCGCTAGGACAGCTCCTGCGTTCACCCCACCTATCACCAGCACCATGGGGAGCAATGTAGCTACAACTAGCTCCATACCTAATCGAAACATTGGTGGGAGCACCTGTTTGCCTCCGCCGCCACCTCTTTACGAGTCTGGAGCAGGAACCAACATACCGTCCGGGGGCAGAACATCAGCTTCGGTGCTTCAAGCTAGGGTTTCAACCCCAAATACCGACGAATATCAAAGGACGGATGCTGATCCTGCAGCCCTCCGCACTAACCTCGCTCGGAACCTAAGAACCAATGAGCAACCTGTTTCGCCAGCTAACTGGGAAAACGATCGAGCCAGGTTCCGCCAGGAACCTGTTCCCCGAGCGTCTGATAATGACCAAAATGTCCTTCCCTTCGAGGGACCTGACGCAATTCGTAGATACATGGAGCGAACCCACGCTGCTCTCCAGAAATTGGGAGCTCAAGTTCACAAAGCGACGAGCTCAGCTCCTGAAATCGAGAGCTTAATTGAGGAGACTCGTGGAACTCCGTTCACCGTTAGAATTGCCAACTCTTACATAAGAGACACTCGAAAAATTAAGATTCCCGAATACGATGGGAACGCAGACCCGAAAGCTTATCTAAGAGCCTTCCGATTGGCCATCGTCAAAGCTCATTTCACAAAAGAAGAATGTGATGCAGGATATTGCAGAACATTTGCCGAAAACCTGATCGGAACAGCTCTCGAATGGTTCTCCGGCCTCGAGCCGAACTCTATAGACAGCTTTGATCAGTTGGCTAACGCCTTCATGAAACAATATTCAACCCACATCCTGAAACAAGCATCTGAGGCTGATCTCTGGAAGATCAGACAAGGATTGGGAGACTCACTGCGAGTCTACATCGAGAAATTCAGGGCAGTAAGAACCAAACTCTCAAACCCTAACGATCAAGTAGCCATCGAGGCCCTTAGGAGAGGTCTCTGGTACAAATCAGGCTTCTTCTCGGAGCTAACGCTAAATCCTCCCCTAACTATCGATGACGCCCTTCATAAGGCCTCTAGATATATCACCTTGGAAGAGGAAACAGCAGCATTAGACAAGCTCCACCGAAAACCTCAGAATCATCCGAAAGGTGAGGCCTCCGACGGGAAGGGACCTCACAAAAGAGGGAGCTCCCGAAATAATCAGACTCAGGGAGAGCATTCTTATGTAATCGAGGACAACAAAGACGAAAAACTTGTTGCCCCGACAGCTAAAGCCCCCTGGTCCAAAGGCTACGATGAGAGCAAACACTGCTCTTACCACGATCGAAAGGGACACTCAACCGAAGAATGTTGGGACCTCCAACGTCAATTGGCTGCTAAATTCGCAGCCGGAGAAATAAAAGACGTGGACCTCAAAAAGCCACAGCCTTACCAAAAAAGAGGTCCCCGGGATAACTCCCCAAAACGCGAGAGGTCACCCGAAAAAGAAACAGATTCACCACCTCCAGCTCCCAAGAAAAGAGTCGATATGGTCCTTGGAAAATTCCCCCAAGGAAAAAGCCTTCAAATAGAAGCCCTCCTGAGTAAAACACCTCCCCAACCGAGCCCTGACTCAAGGGTCGATTACATCCTCGGAGGGTCCGACGTATGTCAAGACTCCGTTAACTCTATTAAAAGTCACGTACGGAAAGCTGTGTCCAATACTCAGCCCAAACCGACCAAACCCGAGTCTAACACTAAAATCTCTTTCTGGGAGAGTGAGACATCAAACCTCGACAGGCCTCACGACGATGCCCTCGTCGTAACGTTGAATATAGCAGGCTACGAGGTACCTAAGCTCATGATCGACACCGGAAGCTCCGTCGATCTCATTTTCTATAACGCATTAAAGGGAATGGAAATAGACGATTATGAAATCGTCGACCAGAAATCCAACCTCGTAGGTTTCTCAGGAGAAACAGCTACCTCCTTGGGAACCATCAAGCTCCCAGTCATAGCTGGCGGAGTCATTAAAATGACCAACTTCATAGTTGTCGACAAACCGTCTCCCTTCCATGCAATCCTCGGAAGACCTTGGATTCACAAGATGAAAGCAGTAGCTTCAACTTATCACCAATGCGTGAAGTTTTCAGCAATCGACGGGATAGTTACCGTACATGGTAGCCAAAAGATTTCAAGGATCTGTTACCTGGGAGGATTTGAGATCATAAAAGATTCTCCCCAATAGCAATTACAGGTCCAGGAGAGTCGCGAAATGCAACAAAATATCTGAGGTCCTCCTAAGAACCTCACCGAAAAAGTTAGCATCGACAACTCGAACCCTGAAAAACAGGTAAGCATCGGATCTGAGCTGCCTCTCGAAACCAAAAAGGAGCTCATCGAATTCCTAAAACAGAATGTTAAAACCTTTGCATGGACCACCAGTGACATGAAAGGCATAGACACCAATGTCACCACCCATAAGCTCAATGTAGATCCCACTTTCAAACCGATCAAACAAAAGCGTCGTAAGCTAGGTCTCGAAAAAGCCCAAGCTGTTAACGACGAGGTCGATCGACTAACGAAAGCCGGGTCAATCCGATAAGTTCAATACCCCGATTGGTTAGCCAACCCAGTGGTAGTAAAAAAGAAGAACGTAAAATGGAGAATCTGCGTAGACTTCACCGATTTAAACAAGGCCTGTCCTAAAGACAGCTTCCCGTTACCTCACATCGATCGTTTGGTCGAAGCAACGGCTGGTCACCAACTCCTGTCCTTTATAGACGCCTTTTCAGGATATAACCAGATTATGATGGAGCCTGAAGATCAAGAAAAAACCGCGTTCATAACCGAACGAGAAACCTACTGTTACAAGGTCATGCCATTTGGTTTGAAAAACGCGGGAGCTACCTACCAAAGGTTAGTAAACAAAATGTTCGCTGGACAACTCGGAAAAACCATGGAAGTCTACATCGACGACATGTTAGTCAAATCTTCAATGGGAGAGGACCATATCTCCCACCTAAGGGAATGCTTCGACATCCTCAACAAATATGACATGAAGATAAACCCAGCTAAATGTACCTTCGGAGTACCCTCCGGTGAATTCCTAGGTTACCTCGTAACCGAAAGAGGCATCGAAGCCAACCCGAAACAGATAGCGACATTCCTAGAAATGCCGTCACCTAAAACGACCAGAGAGGTACAAAGATTGACCGGTCGAATCGCAGCATTAAATCGATTCATATCCAGGTCCACCGACAAGTGCCTTCCATTTTATAAGCTCCTGAAAAATAATAAGAAGTTCCTGTGGGACGAAAAGTGCGAAGAAGCATTTAAACAGCTGAAAGCCTACCTCTCGGAACCTCCGATACTATCCAAACCCGTAGTAGGAGAACCGCTGTACCTGTACCTCGCCATATCGGCAGCTGCAGTCAGCGGGGTGCTAGTACGGGAAGAACAAAACGAACAGAGACCTGTCTATTATACTAGTAAAAGCCTAATAGACGCCGAGACGAGGTACCCTACCATGGAAAAACTAGCCCTAGCAGTCGTGACAGCTGCTAGGAAGCTGCGACCATATTTCCAATCACACTCAATCATCGTAATGACCTCACAGCCATTGCGAACGATTCTGCATAGTCCTAGCCAATCCGGACGATTAGCCAAATGGGCTATAGAACTTAGCGAATATGATATCGAATACCAACCTCGAGCAGCAGCAAAAGCTCAGGTCCTCGCCGACTTCGTTATTGAACTAGCATCCGAACATTTAGACCAAGAAACAGAGGTTCCAAAATGGAGCCTATATGTGGACGGAGCCTCGTCAAAGCAAGGCTCCGGCGTCGGTCTAAGGCTAACCTCCTCAGCCGGAGAAACCATCGAACAATCCTACAGACTTGGATTTAATGCTTCCAACAACGAAGCCGAATATGAAGCACTAATCGCCGGTTTAAAACTAGCCCTAAGCCTCGGAATCCGGGAGCTGAGCGCCTACTGTGACTCACAGCTGGTAGCTAGCCAGTTTCACGGAGAATACGAAACGAGAGACGAAAGAATGGGGGCATACCTCGAAGTAGTCCTAGGCCTGACAAAACAGTTCGATAAGTTCGAGCTAACGAGAATCCCACGAGGAGAGAACTCTTCAGCAGACGCGCTCGCCGCGCTAGCCTCCACATCCGACCCTCTCGTAAAACGAATTACACCCGTGGAAGGAATCGAGAAGCCGAGTATCGACATAGCTACCAAAGCTGAGCTTGATAACAAATCAAAAGCAAAAGTTGAGGATAACAGCCCTCCAACGGAAGCTACCCAAGTCTTCACGACATTCTGGTTCCCTAGAACTAGAGCACGCAGCTTCAGAAAGTACACCCCCGACAATACAACAAAAAACTCAGAGGGCCATAACCAAAGTGAGGGTATTCACCGAAGTTTGAACTCCCCTGAGCCTAACTCAACGAATACCCCCGGGGGCACCATCCAAACCTCGGAACCACTCGTCCTAAAAGTACAAACAAGAAGCCGCACAGCTCTTAAAAAAGCAACACAAACCACAGGGGACAACGAGGAAATTGGAGATATTCCTCAGAATCTAGAACCGACTCCAACGAATATCCCCGGGGGCACCACTACACCAGGTCCCGAACAGGAACCTCCCTCCTCTCTTCACAACAAAGTTGTAGGAAGAGAAGACTGGAGGATACCGATCATGGATTACATCCTCGAGGGAAAAATCCCACCCAATAAGTGGGAGGCTCGAAAACTCAAAGCCTTAGCAGCAAGATATTGCATAATCGAATCAACCCTCCACAAACGAAGTGTCTCCGGACCTTACCTAAAATGCGTTCATGGTCTAGTAGCTATGAAATTCATGAAGGAAATGCACGACGGTTCCTGCGGAAACCATTCCGGGGGCAGAGCTCTAGCCATCCGAATTAAAAGACAAGGCTACTTCTGGCCTACTATTATCGCGGATTGTGAGGTCTACTCCTCATCATGCGAAAAATGCCAAAGGCATGCACCGATCATACACCAACCAGCGGAAAAGCTATCTAACATATCAGCTCCCTACCCGTGCATGAGGTGGTCCATGGATATTGTAGGTCCATTAGTACCTTCAGGAAAAGGAAAGAAGCTACTAAACCTCCTGGTCCTGACTGACTACTTCACGAAATGGATCGAAGCTGAAGCTTTTCAACAAATAAACAGATTTGAGGTCGAAGGATTTGTTTGGAAGAACAGTGTATGTAGGCACGGTGTCCCATACGAAATCGTAACCGACAACAGAGGACAGTTCATATCCCACGATTTCAAAAAGTTCTGCGATAAGTGGAACATCCGCCTCACATTTTCATCACCTCGGCGACCTCAAGGTAACGGCCAGGCGGAGGCTGCTAACAAGTCGATCTTAGCGAACCTCAAGAAACGCCTAGGAGCTCAGAAGGAGCTCTGGTCAGAAAAACTACCCGAAGTACTATGGGCTTGCAGAACCACCCCACGAAAAGCTACAGAAGAAACTCCTTTCTCCTTAGCTTACGGGATGGAAGCTGTCGTCCCGGCAGAAACCACAGCAGGCAGCCTCCGACGGGAGCTCTGCACCTCAAATCCCGCAGCTAACAACCAGCTCCTGATGGACAGCCTCGACCTAATCGAGGAAAGACGAGACCAAGCTTTGCTCCGCATTCAAAATTACCAGCAAGCAATGGCTCGGCACTATAATTCCAAAGTAAGGCCCCGGCAGTTCACTGTAGGAGACCTGGTACTTAGAAAGGTGTTCGAAGGAACTAAAGAATCGGGAGCTGGAAAGTTAGGAACCAACTGGGAAGGACCCTACCGAATTATCCACATAGTACGACCCGGAGTCTACAAACTCCAGAAGGTACGAACCGGGGTACCTGAAATCCGATCGTGGAACGCCATGAATCTCAAAAGATATTATCATTAGGTACCCAAATCCCCTGAACTACGTTTGGCTTGATCCCTTGACTGGGTACGTAGGCAACTCCGACATGAGTGCAGCCCCAACCTCTTTTCACCAATCTCCTCACCTAAGCAAGGGGGGCATATGTTACCAAGAACACATATCTTGAAAACAGTTATTGTGCGGAATCTAATTCATGTATTCTCTGATACCTGATATTAATAAAACAATTAATCCAGTTCCATAAGCATCAAAGGTCTTAAAACCCTCCAAGAAAATTCAGGTCTCCCTAAATCAAGACCTAAGCTCAACTATCTTGAACAAATTCAGGTCCCGAAAAACCTGAACCTAAGGTCTTAAAATCCTTAAGAATCATCAAAGGTCTTAAAATCCTCGATAAATCCAAAGGTCTTAAAATCCTTAACAGAAACTAAGGTCTTAAAATCCTTAACAATCCTCTAAGGTCTTAAAACCCTTAACAATCACCTAAGGTCTTAAAATCCTAAATAAACATCTAAGGTCTTAAAACCCTTAAGCAATCAACAAGGTCTTAAAATCCTTATCAAAACCGAAAGGTCTTAAAATCCTAAAGAATCAGTTAAAGCTCAAAGTTCCTCAACTTCATCCATTAAAGTCCAAAGGTTCCAAAATCCTTCGAACTAACTCAGGTCCCTACGAGTCCAACTCAGGTTCCTACAGACCTGGATGCCAGGTCCCAGAACTTTCAAATCGGACTCAGGTCCCCAGATTTTCCGAAATAATGTCAAGGACCCCTCTTCAAAGTCCTCATGACTGAATGCTAACTAAGCAAAAACGTTTACAACAAATCGAAACTAAAGGTCCTAATTCGATTCAGCAATCGCTATGACTAAGTAAAACATGATCAAGCTCAAAAACTTGAAACAAAAGTAAATAAGTCTTAAATACGATAAAGGGTTTAAAAGCCTCCCCAGGCTATTAAAATCTTAGACATGGATAAAGGTTTAAAGGCCTCCTCAGGCACTAAAGTCGTAGAACTTTAACAAAGACAAAGCGGAAGTCTTGTAAAACATAAAACATAAGATCAACAGAGCTTCAGCTCTCAACCTTCCTGATCCTCCTGGACCGGTTCACCATCGCCAGTGGGAACCTCTCCTCCAGCCACGTTATCGTCGCCTCCCTGAACTGCTTCGACCGGAGCTACGTTAGGAGCCATCAAACCCAAGTTAGAACCATACTCCCCAGAAAAGGACAAATTAAACAAATTAATCTCGAAAGTACCTGAGCTGTCCGAGATCTGGGGAAGAGGAAGCTTGCTGACTGAAAAGTCAGACACTTGGGCCTTCTCATATGCAGTTGTCGCCCCTGGCAACAAAGCCACCAGCTGGCTGTACTCCTCTTCAACGCTCTGGATCTTGTTGTTCAACATATCCTTCAAGAGGTCAACGTTAGCTTGGAGCTCTTGAGCGTAAACCAAAGCACTGACCTCTTCCTTCTTCTTAGCGAACTTCTCTTGAACACAGGCTAAGATCTTGCCATAAGCCTCTGCAACCTCTTTCTTCCCTTCCCTGACTGCCAGCTTAACTTCAGCCTCCTTGTTCTTCTGGCTATCCTGGGATGAGGCAATGAGCTCACGAACTTGATGCTCAGCTACCCTTTGGGCAGAATCCAAGTCATTGATCCTCCTACTCTTCACCTGGATATCAAGCCCTTGACTTTCGATCTGTCCTTGCTGAGCATCAGCCTTCAGGCTTAGCCTCGTCACTTCAGCTTCGAGTTCAGAAATTCGAACCCGGGCCTGATCGAGATCGGCCTTGGCTGCCTTAACCATCTCAGTCACCTCAGCGAGCTCACCAGCATTGGGGGCATCGTGCAAAGCATTCTCGAACTTGAGCTTGGCTCTGTTAACAGCCCCAACCAACTGCAACAACACCAAAAACGTACGAATATTATTATCTCTAAAAGAAAAAGTATAAACAAAGAACAGGTGGAGATCACACACCTGACCCATATAATGGGCTATATCAAGATACTCATTCCGGTTAGTTAAGTCCTTGAGCGCTGGAAGGGGACATCCTACCCTCTTCAGGTGCCTCAGTATCGCGGCTAAGCCCCTGGAATCATCCAGGATCGACCCAGGCTTCGAATGAGTGAAGCTCCACCCAACAGTTTCCCCTCTAGAAGACGAGGAAGAGGATCGAGTGGGAGCTCCGCCTTGGTCGGTCCTTGGCCTCTTGTGTCTCGACGGCTCGACCTCGGAGGTACCCCGCGGAGCCTGGTGATCAGCCTCCGACATAGGGACCTCAGGAAGAAGAGTAACACCCTGAGCTGTGACCTCAGCAGGAGCGGATTCGACGACAGGTTTGGATCCCCCATCGTCCAAGACATCCTTCACCGAATCAAGAAAGGATCCCCCTTGGCTCTTGTCTCCCCCACGGGAGGTGCTGGCAGCCTTCGAAGGGTTGTCCCTAGAACGAAACGATGGCCTGAGAGTCATGTCACCTGACTTAGTTTTTTCGGTACCTGAAGCACTAGCACCGGTTGAGATCGATACAACTGAGTCACCTGCCGAAACTGGAACAACGGAAACTCTCATGAGAATTGAAAACTTCAGGATAGCGAAATCATTTAAAAAGGTTCAGACTTGAGCTTACTTTCAAGGTCTTCAGCGGGAATGGGATCTTGAAAAGAGGCGTTATAGATATCTGGGAACCTGGCTGCGCCTATTCGAGAAGTAGTTTAAGCAGGCCAGGTACAAGGAGTCTGATGCAACTTGCGGTATAGAGCTCTGGTAAGCTTGGTAGAAAGCTTTGGAGGATCTTCAATCTCTGCAAAGAAATCAGAACCAAAAAGGTTAATCAACCACAGATAAACGAAACAAGAAAAAGGATATTCCTAAAATTCCTAACCAGATGGATTAGTCCAAGTGACCCTGAGGTTCCGACTCGGAGGAACCGTCAAAGGATCAACTTTAACATAGAAATAATTTTTTCTCCAGTCATCATCGCTACTGGAGAACCTAAAGATAACATGACTGGGACGACTAGAGAGGTAATAAGTCCCGGTACCACCCTCCTTAGAAGCGCTCTCCTTCAAAGAGAAGAGACTCATAAGCTCGGTAAGACCAACGCTAACCCCTTCCTCTTTGGACCTGGTGATGAAGCCGTTGATCACACGGATAATCGAGGGACAGAGTTGGGAGAGGGCTAGTTGATAATGATCTAGTAGATCGAGTAGTAAGGTTGGGAGAGGAAATCTCAAGTGAGACTTGGAAATGAATTTCTCATGACAGCAGAACCAACCCTCCGGAGCGGTCTCAGGGGTCTCGTCGGAGCTGCAGGCACGACCAAGCTCTTTCGAACCGAGAGCTTGAACCATGAGGTTGACTACGTCTTGACTTTTCAGCAACGACGGTGAGTGTGGGATGCTCCCACTCGAATCATCCTTCTTCTTTCGTTTGGAGACCCTAGCTGCAATCGTCTCCCTAGCTGTCTTTTTCCCTTTCTTCATTTTGGCTCCGACTTCTTGCTTAACTTTCAATAGTTTGGCCCCGGAGGCAGAGGGAGGCATCCCGGTTTCGCCGGAACCTTCTTTCGGATGATCCATAATACGGGAAGGGTAAAGAGAAAGTTGATGGCGAGGTTTTGGAGAGAAGTTGCAGAACGACGATGAAAGATAAAAAAAAAAGAAAAATCGCAGTAAAAATAATGAGAGGAGAGGGAAGTTACCTTGGAAACCGAACAGAGGCGTGGAGAAAGTGGGAGGCGTAGCAGTTAATGCTCACAGCTTTATATCCCATCGCCTCTCGAGATCCGGAAACGTCATTTCAAATCTCTTTCATCCGAGCCGTAGATTTTATTAACAAACGATAAGGACCGTTGGATCGAGTAAACCGAATCTAATGAGATAAAAACTAATTATTACTTCGGCGAAAAGATAAGATCGAAGGCTAGAATCTAGCTTCCGAGACAAAAGATTTTATTCGGAAGCTGGGGGCAACTGTTGGACCCGAATATGACCCTCAGGTGAGGTACCGGTAAAATGTGAGCTATCGAGTGGGTCGAATAAAGCCCATCAAGATAACGAGAGCTGGAAGCTGAACCAAAGGCCGAACCTAGAAGTCGTCGTAATAGAGGTCACGATATAAAGGGAGCTGATACTTCGAGAAGACTCGGTCAAGAGGAACCTGGAGCAAGTACGTAACTGAAGCCGCATATCTCGGAGATCAGTTAAGGAGCTACCTGCGAGACCTAGACTATATAAAGACGGAGAAGATCGAAGACAGAGGGACCTTCTCCAAATACCAACTTTTAGACTAGAATCTAAGTATTAACAATTCTTTTGTAATCATCTCAAGATACATTCCTTTGTATTTATCATCTCTTTAACTCATCAATAAAATCATATTCATTCCTCAAGCTTATTTACGGGATTCAGCCCTCGATTCTCATTTGCATCTCTTGACCTAACCTAAAATCTAAGAAGTGAAATCTTGTCTCTCACAATTATCAAGCCAAGGACCCTAGCATGATCAGGTATCTATCTGTGGCCAAACGTCTCCTAGACCAATTCGCAAGCTATAAGCTTACCCAAATACCTAGGGAACAGAACTCCCAAGCCGATGCTCTAGCAAACCTGGGCTCCGCATTAGAAACCAAGGAACATATGAGTGTTCCGTTGTTGGTCCTGCAATGGCCAGCAACCCAGAAAGAGGTTGAACCGGAAGAAGTGACGGTAGTAGACGAAGGAGAAACCTGGATGACCCCTATCACCGACTATCTAAGAAACGACGTCCTACCCAAAAACCGAGAGGAGAGCCGGAAGATCAAGAGACAAGCGGCCAGATACTGCATTTCGGAGGGAAAACTATATAGAAGGTCCTTCTCAAGACCCTACCTGCGATGTCTATCCCCTAGAGAAGCCAAACGAATATTGGAGGAACTCCATGATGGGAAATGCGGTTCACACTCCAGCGGACGGAGTCTGGTTCTCAGGGCGAGAAGGGCTGGTTATTACTGGCCTACCATGGCAAAGGACTCCCTCAAACAGGCCAAAACCTGTAGCCAATGCCAGAAGCACGCCCCAATCTCTAACTTACCACCAGAGAACCTGAAGTCCTTAAGTTCCCCATGGCCCTTTCGTAAATGGGGCATGGACATCGTGGGGAAATTTCCAATGGCGCCGGGGCAGAAGGTCTTCCTCTTAGTAATGACCGATTACTTCACAAAGTGGGTAGAAGCCAAAGCCTTGGCAAAAATCACAGACCTCCAGATCAGGAAATTCATCTGGACAAACATAATAACCCGCTTCGGAGCACCCCAGGAAATTGTCACAGACAATGGACCCCAATTCACCAGCAGCGACTTCCAGGACTTTTGTAGAGATTGGGATATCAAACTCTCATATTCAGCACCAAGGCACCCGCAATCAAACGGACAAGCAGAGTCAACCAACAAAACAGTGGTGAACATGCTCAAAAAGCGCTTGGAAAAGGCTCACGGGCGATGGGCAGAAGAGTTACACGGAGTCCTCTGGGCCTACCGAAAAACTCCAAAGACAGCTATCCAAGAAACCCCTTTCTCACTCGTCTACGGTACCGAGTCAGCAATACCAACCGAGGTACATGTCAAGACCACAATCTCCAACATCCTAACCCCCAAGGAAAACGACAAGCTGATGTACCTAAGCCTAGACCTCCTAGACGAAAAAAGGGAAGCAGCCCGCCTAAGGAACGCGTCGTACCAAATAAAGGTAGCTAAGAGTTACAACAAGAAGGTGAGATCCAGAACCTTCCAAGAAGGGGACTGGGTCCTAAGGCGAGTCTGTAACCACAAAAAAGACAAATCAGCCGGAAAACTCGCCCCCGGATGGGAAGGGCCCTATCAGGTAATAGGGGTGCAAGGGGCATGAGCCTACAAGCTGCAAGACAGCACAGGCAAGGTAGAACCCAACTGCTGGAACGCCTTGCACCTCAAATTCTATCATTTCTAAAGGCAAGACCTTCGGGTCGAGCTCTATATATACTATTATATATTTAAGTATTTTGGTTTTCCTACTCTTATGTATAACGAGAACGTCCTCGGACTAGGCTTATAAAATACATTTGGTTTCGACTAAAAGGAGTTAAGGAAACACCAATATACTTAAAGGGGCATATTAGCTGGATCAGGGACCTTCGGGACCTCAGATCTTAGCTAGCCCCCTAGCTGGTGAGGCCACTCACCATAGGTACATACAGATATGGAAGGGGTCTGATCAGCCCTGAGCCGATGTCTGTGCGATAGGGCCTCGCGTAAAGGCCTATAGCCAAGAGTTATGCGGGGACCATGTACTAGTGCCACTCAAACCCTCGTGAAATACGCTGTAAGCTAAACGCACGCTGGGGGCATGACGTACACAGCCAAGTACTGTAATCAGATTTTGGCGGCTGATATGCAGGGAGCAAAGTGCAAATAACCGGTTAAGCACAAACAATTTAATACCTATCCAGACGTGGAAGGTAGTGTGTCTGGGTTGACAGAACCTTGCGGGGGGACCCACCTCAGACCACAATAAGTCTGAGAGTGACCTTTCTGCAGAAAGGTAGAGTGCAACATTGAGAATTTCGAGAATGGCCTATGCCCACGGGTAGCACAGTGCGAATTCTCAATTTAGATCGAGAGTGGCTCGCCTCCGGGCAGCAGAGAGCAATCAAAAAGACTCCCCAAAAGCATAAAAGTCCAGAGACCTTCGGGTCCAAAGACCTTCGGGTCCAAAGACCTTCGGGTCCAAAGACCTTCGGGTCCAAAGACCTTCGGGTCCAAAGACCTTCGGGTCCAAAGACCTTCGGGTCCAAAGACCTTCGGGTCCAAAGACCTTCGGGTCCAAAGACCTTCGGGTCCAAAGACCTTCGGGTCCAAAGACCTTCGGGTCCAAAGACCTTCGGGTCCAAAGACCTTCGGGTCCAAAGACCTTCGGGTCCAAAGACCTTCGGGTCCAAAGACCTTCGGGTCCAAAGACCTTCGGGTCCAAAGACCTTCGGGTCCAAAGACCTTCGGGTCCAAAGACCTTCGGGTCCAAAGACCTTCGGGTCCAAAGACCTTCGGGTCCAAAGACCTTCGGGTCCAAAGACCTTCGGGTCCAAAGACCTTCGGGTCCAAAGACCTTCGGGTCCAAAGACCTTCGGGTCCAAAGACCTTCGGGTCCAAAGACCTTCGGGTCCAAAGACCTTCGGGTCCAAAGACCTTCGGGTCCAAAGACCTTCGGGTCCAAAGAACCTCAAGGTTCCAAAGACCTTCGGGTCCAAAGAACCTCTAGGTTTCCAAGTCCTATGGGCCCAAAGAACCTCAAGGTTCCCAAGACCTAAGGGTCCGAAGAACCTCAAGGTTTCAAAGACCTTAGGGTCCAAAGGCCTAAGGGCCCAAAGAACCTCAAGGTTCCAAAGACCTTCGGGTCCAAAGACCTTCGGGTCCAAAGACCTTCGGGTCCAAAGACCTTCGGGTCCAAAGACCTTCGGGTCCAAAGGCCTAAGGGCCCAAAGAACCTCAAGGTTCCAAAGACCTTCGGGTCCAAAGACCTTCGGGTCCAAAGACCTTCGGGTCCAAAGACCTTCGGGTCCAAAGACCTTCGGGTCCAAAGACCTTCGGGTCCAAAGACCTTCGGGTCCAAAGACCTTCGGGTCCAAAGACCTTCGGGTCCAAAGACCTTCGGGTCCAAAGACCTTCGGGTCCAAAGACCTTCGGGTCCAAAGACCTTCGGGTCCAAAGACCTTCGGGTCCAAAGACCTTCGGGTCCAAAGACCTTCGGGTCCAAAGACCTTCGGGTCCAAAGACCTTCGGGTCCAAAGACCTTCGGGTCCAAAGACCTTCGGGTCCAAAGACCTTCGGGTCCAAAGACCTTCGGGTCCAAAGACCTTCGGGTCCAAAGACCTTCGGGTCCAAAGACCTTCGGGTCCAAAGACCTTCGGGTCCAAAGACCTTCGGGTCCAAAGACCTTCGGGTCCAAAGACCTTCGGGTCCAAAGACCTTCGGGTCCAAAGACCTTCGGGTCCAAAGACCTTCGGGTCCAAAGACCTTCGGGTCCAAAGACCTTCGGGTCCAAAGACCTTCGGGTCCAAAGACCTTCGGGTCCAAAGACCTTCGGGTCCAAAGACCTTCGGGTCCAAAGACCTTCGGGTCCAAAGACCTTCGGGTCCAAAGACCTTCGGGTCCAAAGACCTTCGGGTCCAAAGACCTTCGGGTCCAAAGACCTTCGGGTCCAAAGACCTTCGGGTCCAAAGACCTTCGGGTCCAAAGACCTTCGGGTCCAAAGACCTTCGGGTCCAAAGACCTTCGGGTCCAAAGACCTTCGGGTCCAAAGACCTTCGGGTCCAAAGACCTTCGGGTCCAAAGACCTTCGGGTCCAAAGACCTTCGGGTCCAAAGACCTTCGGGTCCAAAGACCTTCGGGTCCAAAGACCTTCGGGTCCAAAGACCTTCGGGTCCAAAGGCCTAAGGGCCCAAAGAACCTCAAGGTTCCAAAGACCTAAGGGTCCGAAGAACCTCAACGTTCCAAAGACCTTCGGGTCCAAAGAACCTCAAGGTTCCCAAGGCCTAAGGGCCCAAAGAACCTCAAGGTTCCAACGACCTTCGGGTCCAAAGACCTTCGGGTCGAAAGACCTTCGGGTCCAAAGACCTTCGGGTCCAAAGACCTTCGGGTCCAAAGACCTTCGGGTCCAAAGACCTTCGGGTCCAAAGGCCTAAGGGCCCAAAGAACCTCAAGGTTTCAAAGACCTAAGGGTCCGAAGAACCTCAAGGTTCCAAAGACCTTCGGGTCCAAAGAACCTCAAGGTTCCCAAGGCCTAAGGGCCCAAAGAACCTCAAGGTTCCAAAGACCTTCGGGTCCAAAGAACCTCAAGGTTCCAAAGACCTAAGGGTCCAAAGAACCTCAAGGTTCCAAAGACCTTCGGGTCCAAAGAACCTCAAGGTTCCCAAGATCTAAGGGTCCGAAGAACCTCAAGGTTCCAAAGACCTTCGGGTCCGAACCTCAAGGTTTCCAAGGCCTAAGGGCCCAAAGAACCTCAAGGTTCCAAAGACCTTCGGGTCCAAAGAACCTCAAGGTTCCAAAGACCTAAGGGTCCAAAGAACCTCAAGGTTCCAAAGACCTTCGGGTCCAAAGAACCTCAAGGTTCCCAAGATCTAAGGGTCCGAAGATCCTCAAGGTTCCAAAGACCTTCGGGTCCAAAGAACCTCAAGGTTCCCAAGATCTAAGGGTCCGAAGAACCTCAAGGTTCCAAAGACCTAAGGGTCCGAAGAACCTCAAGGTTCCAAAGACCTAAGGGTCCGAAGAACCTCAAGGTTCCTAAGACCTAAGGGTCCGAAGAACCTCTAGGTCCCCAAGGCCCCAGGGCCCAAATAAAGAAACTCGAAGGACCTAGACCTTGGGAATCCCCAAGTTCGAAGCAACCAGAACCTAAGGGCTCAAATCAGATCAGAACCCATCAGCTCGCGGCAACGATTTCACATCCTCGAAAACTTAGGTTTCAACAGGATTACGAGATCTAACACGGCCTTATTTTCAGGCCAGAAACAGGCTTCAAATCCCAAAACAAACCAGGATACAAATTTAAAAAAAAGAGAGAGAGAACATCCCCGTCCGACAACAAGCCGTAAAGGATAATCATTACAAATCCCTAAGATCTGCCACGTCTAGATGAAGGGATAGCTGGCTCGTCTTTCAAACGTAGGAGGCTCGACACCTTTAAGCGCCGCTTCAGCCAAAATCACCGTCTTTAACTGAGAAAACTCCTTGAGCAGATCCCATTGGGAGGTCTGTCCTTGGAGCCACTCCCTCATTACCTCCCAACGAGCAACCATCCTTGCCCCACTCACGGCAATGATCTTCTCATTCCTCAAAATCTCTGCCTCCGATCGAAGTCCTGCGACGGCCTCTTCTAGCTCTTGCTTCTCTCGACTCAACCGAAGGGATTCGGCCGAAGCGGTCTCCACCGAGCCCTCAATGACGCGAACCTTGTCCTTCAGGTCCCGAAGCTCCAATTCCGCAGCAACTCGCCTATCCTCCTCACGGGACAGCCGCTTGGATATTTCTACCACTTCGTCCCGTTTAGTGCCCTCTTTCACCAACCAGTCGCTCAAATGGTGTAGTTGCGAAAGAACCTATATTAAAAAGGAGATGTGAACCAAGAATTCGAAATAAGAAGCAGAAAACTGTTATCCACCTGAAGGAGCCCGCTCTGAATCTGCCGCATTGCCCCTGAAGAACTTCTGTCTGAAAACAGAACCTGCATCTTGGGAAATACGTTCTCATTCAAGTTATTCAAAACCGACGTTAGCCCTCCATACGAATGTCCGCTCGTCGGCGACTGTCGACTCAACGGAGTCGAATCCTCCCTCGATTCATGGTCCCGACCCGAAGAAGAATCCTCGACGTCTATCATCCTGCGCTTACCCCCAATAGTCGCACTAGCCTTCCCGGCCACCTCCTGCACAGATAGACCTTTCTTGGCCGAAATCGCATCAGTGGCCCTCCTGAAAGAAGCCACCAGATCCTCTGAATCCTCTTCCATCACGCTCACTGATCACAAAACTCAGGCGATCAATATAACAATAAAAGACCCGTCCAACGATAGAAAGAAGGACTTACCCCACAGCTTACTGCGGCGCAACACCTCTGGGCTGAGAAGATAAGGTACCAGGCGCCGCTCGACAGGAATCTGCCTCGCACAAAGAACGTTATTCTTCCCATCGGCCGGAGCAGGACGAGTCCCCTCTACAAAACAGCCAAAAAGAAATAAGCATAATTCGACTACAGGTAACGGAAGCAGTCCTTACCCGTAAAATTCCATCGATAGTAGGATCCAGGGAGGGTCATGAAAATATACTTCTCGGGCCACCTTTTTTCAAAGGCTAGTCCCTTGCGATCAGTCTTTGGTAGCTCCTCAACTATAGGGAGACCCGCGCGAGGGCGAAGATGGAAGCGTCCCTCGTTGCCATTTATTGGAGCTAAGTGATAAGCAAAGAGAACCTCATTGACCCCCAAAGTCAAATTCTCTTCATCGCCCAGATTCTGGATCGCCATGAGAATGCGCCAAGCAGGAGGATTAAGTTGAGACGGCGAAATATGGAAATAGTCACATAAACTCGCAACCAACGACGGTACGTCACCTCTGAAACCCGACTCAAAGAAAGCTTCATAAACAGCGATCTCTTCAGGCATACCGCCAGACGCACGTTCTGAAGGTTCGGGAACGCGGAGAATAACAGAAGAAGGAAGCGCGTACTTTCTCCGAAGGTCGCGTGCCTCATCTTCACCGATTAACGAAGCAGGGCCCACCAGTGGAGATCCAAGTGGTATGAACGGTGTAGACGCTCGAAGATCTTGAGGGCTGCCAGATCTAGACGATCTTGATTCTATCCTCTTTCCCGAATCTCTCGTCTCCGCCATTATAATAAAAGAGAAGAAGAAAAATCTGGACACAATCCTAGAAGGCTAAGAGGAAGAAGAAATGATGAAGGCAGTCAAAAATCCGGAGCGCATATTTATCAAGAAAAGGAAAGAGCCGTTGAACACTACCTCGGGAAAGCCGCCGAATTCAAAAAATCCTACGCATTATTTAAAATTCAAATCAGCCCGCTCCCCGGATCTCCCAAAATATCAGCTCCCAAAAAGGAAAGAGAATCCATATCAGCAGGACCCATTCAGATCGATTTCCGGAAGTTTCGAATCACAAGTATGTCAGATCACTGCGCCAGCCTCCGAAGGGGCCTCGACTTCCGGGCCCTCGTTTGGTAAGGACCCAGGGTCCCTCCTCAACTTAGAGGATCCATTTTCACCAAGTGACACCAGGGCCCGATCTCCATTCGACAAGTACCCATGGTCCAGTCCCTGTATCGAGGAACCAAGGCCCAGCCCTTGCCGTGAGGACCAAGGAACCATTCCTCCGCATGAATATGGAAGTTTCCAAAATCAAGGGGAAACTAACATATTCCCGAATATTGGAGAAGCCGCCCAAGATCGACCGACTTACATCAACTATAAAAGAGGAACCTGAACCCTAGAACAAGGGATCGACACTTTGGGGCTTAGAGATTATAGAGTTAGGCTAGAAAACTAGGGTTTATACACCCAATACCTTGTAACGCCCAAAAACACTCAATAATACATTTCTTTGCCTCAATTTCTCTTCTTAAAACATTCATACAAACATAAATCTTGATAGTCTTCCAGTGTTCCGTAGTACTAAAACGACCCTACACAAAAATATCACAACAGCACGGGCGCTAGGCGCCCGGCGCCTAAAGGCAGCACGGGCGCTAGGTGCCAGGCGCCTAGAGGCAGCACGGGCGCTAGGCGACCGGCGCCTAGAGGCAGCCCAGGGTCGTCGCTCGTTTCTTTCGGCTCGTGCGAGTTTTTTGCGTTCTTTTAACTTTCCGGAGATTTTTATCGTGTAGAGAATGTTTCTAATCGTTGATTTCGGAATGATTTAACATTTTCCCGAGTTTTATAGAATGAAACTTATTCTCTTAAAGCTTCTCTAACGTTTTTCGTATTTTGTCCGAACTTTTCGGACATCGATTTCGTCTTGACCGATTTTGACCCCAACAGTTAGCCCCCCAGCTAGCTAGGAGCCGTAGCGGTCGTAGGTCCTAGC